>OX122892.1:21491105-21548605 GCA_944738655.2 Andrena hattorfiana
CCCCGAGGACGACCACCGTGGTGGTTTTAGTGGGTGCAAGCCCCACATAACCCCTGGCCCTCCCCCGAGGGCTGGGGGTATCCGTAAGGGATTTCCACCACGTCAACAAAAAAAAAGGGGGGGGGTATTCTCGTCTAGACACTTGTTTTTGAAGGTGATATTTGGAAATTAATTCTGACGAACCTATCGCACCTACAGAGCAAGGGTTTTGCACACATATTTAGTATTGTTTTAACTATCAACACAAATTTTTGGAATGCATTACATAGAAATTTGTACAAGTTACACGCCGAAGCGTAGGTCATGTCATCAAAAACCGGCTTCATCAGGCGCACGAATTGCGGCCATCCCAGGCATCTGAAACGAATGTACCAAAGATTTGTTTAATCTATATGAGTGTAGTTATCGCCCGAACCAGATGTAACCAAGTCCGGGCATTGTTACCGAAATCACAGCTATTTAAAAATTTATATTTGATTTTTTCGACTTTTCTTGAGCTAAAACGAGGTGTAGGGACGGTTGTATTAAAACTACTGATATAATTCTGGTTCGGGCTGTAGGTACACATGAACTTTGAACGTGTGTAAAATTTTACGTCAATCGGTCCAGTACTTTTCGAGATAAATGTGCACCCGATTTAAAAAAATTCTTTCGAAAAAAACGCGTTTAAAGTTTTTCATGCAGTTACGGCCTATACGACTGAAGTTACGATACATAACGACTAATTTCTGTAACTTAGGGGAAAACGGGGTAATTCCGGCCACATAAGCAGTAAATGCTATAAAATTTGAACAAGTTACACGTTTGTTAGTTTTTTTATATTAATTGATAGTTTGAAGTGTCTAGTTTGTATTAGTATGATCGAGAAAGCATAAATTTGCGTTGTAATAAAATTGGGAGTAATAACACAAAAATAATCATTTGGCTGTAATTACGCCAACACCATGCCATCCTTCTCTTAATCCATCCTTATCCCCCTCCCTGATGGAAGCAGCCCACCACCTTCCCGTAGTTTCCATCGAGCAATGATAATTTTTTAACAAATAATCAACGATAGGACAAGTTGATACTTCGAAATCTGATTATTATAGAAAAGTCATTGGCCAATAGTGGGTTAGTAAAGTTCTGCTGCAGGTATAAATTGCACCATTCAGACGAGTACGGGATCCATCGATATTGTTTTTAGACCTCATTGAAGTAATGTGGCATGGTAGCGGTACGGTCCGCCGAACGGTCCGCTTACCTGATTCGGCGCGAACCGCCGTATTTACCACCCTACTGCGACATTAATAGAAGCCGCACCACCCTGGCCATAGGCTTATTTTGTAGAAAAAACTTCAAGGAACATGCTAGTATTTTTTCGGATTTTCAAAATCGCGACCTCGAGCCCGAATTTGCAAAATAAAAATTTGTTTATAATTTTCAAGGTTGCAAACTTAATTTTTCGACCTAAACAAAAATTATTCAAGAAGGCAGATCCTGCTACATTAAAATGCTGTAAGAACCAACTAAATCCGACAAATAGTTTTCGAGATAAAAATTCATAAGTACAACCCATTTTCACTAAAGTAGGCAAAAATCGCAAAATTCAAGGCCCTGTGTTTTTTAAACAAACTCGAAATCGACAAAATGATGACTTAACCCCCCCCCCCCTAATTCCACGAGGACTACAAAATACTCAAGTTTAAACAAAATCCGAGATATCGAGGGAAAAAAGTGATCGATTTGGCGTGGAATGACCCAGAGGAAACCCTCAACTTAAAAAAAAAATCATGTTGGGCAGCTCTCTCTTCTCTGCTGGCAGTCATAGTCTCTTTAGATTCAAGGATCGAGGGAACGACTGCCGGCCACGCTGCAGCCGTAAGCCCTTATAACTCTGCGAGTTTTTCGAATTTCAACTTCATATTTTAGGGACATATTTTCGAAATTCTAAACTATTAGAAAATCAAAAAAATTCAAATTTTTGGGTATAATACCCCCTTAAACATGCAAATCACCTATACATTTATGAGATGTGTACAAAATTGTAAAAATACGAAATGTCGATTCACCATTTGAAATTTTACAATTTGATCTACAATATTAGATAGGTGGTACACATTAAAATTTCGATCCTTATAATAATTTCCTCATATATGTAACCAACGTCCCCGATAATCTATACGCGCTAAGTTTCTACCGAATAAGTCCACTTTCTGTAATTTCGCTTAGACATATTGGATTTACCATCTTCAATTTCGAAAATTTGACTTTAAATCGGAAGCGTCGGCCAAAAAAGCCTACACATACTGATCTTAAGCCGCGTGTACAGATTTGGTCGACCTGTCGCAGCGACCCCACTAGTGCTAGAGAGAAACAGATGCATACTTCTCCCACCGGCAGCTAGGAGTTCCCGCCATTAAGGGTCTGTACGCAGCGATACATATGTATATAGTTAGAGAGAGATTTACACGTGACTCAATTTTTGCGGCAGTGCGATATGACAATCGACCGGCAGGTAGGAGATCCCGCCTTAAGGGTGCCGTCTCATTTTTGTTATTGTCCGAATCGATCGAAGCGTCCCCAGTAAACAGACGGATCCTAATGAAACTACTGCGGTCGATAAACAGAACTTCTACAGAGGTGACATCTCCAGTTATTCTATGTAGACGAATTTTTTACGCATAGTTGCCACATTTTCTGTTCTCTCTGTCTCTATCGCGTTGTTGCCGCAGCTCTTTCTATCGAGAAGTTTTGAAGGAATACGGCACGAGAGCTGCGTCTAGCGTCAGAGCCTCGCTGAACGTAAAGGAGGATAGCAATAATGAAAGATAGAGAGGTTGGGTCTGGGTTAGGAAACATATCAATGAAACAATACTAAATTGCGTATCAATAGTTTTTATTTATACGTAGAAGGATGTAATATTTTGTATAATCAATGTGCAATTTCAAAGCATACAATTTGAATAAGGTACATCACCGAAGTGTAACACGCCGATCGTAATGAAATCTTTATAGATTTCTATATATATGCTATAATTCTTCTAAAAGCATATGACGCTTTCTTTTTTATCTAACTATACATCAAATTTTCCTTTTTATCAACAAGAATTGTCTGTTGTTTAAATACAAATTGAATAACACAATCATTTTTTTAAAACTTCAATTTGAACAAAAGTATATTTCAATTCAATACCTTTGTACATGCTTTTCTTCGAAATTGTTATTCCACGATTGTAAAAATTTATCAATATAAACTAGAGATCAGTACTAACAATACGTATATTTTGGAATGTCTCTTTAAACGATTTTATTCAGTTACGATCTCCTGCTTGTTTGTATGTTTGATTCAAATCTGGAAACTCAATTTAAATCCACTTCCAACCATCCAATTGTCTTGAAACTTTGCAGGGGTGCGTAGTTTGAATGACAATACAAAATTATGAAAAAAAACTCCAAGGGGGTGAAAAAATTAAACAGTCACCAATAAATAATAACCCATAACCACAAATCCAATCGACTTAAAAGCAACCACTCGCGTTCTTTACGAACTTTTAGCTCTATAGGGTTCAAGCAAACTGCATACAGCAATAAAAGATATTTGTAAAGAAGTTTGAGCTGTGAAATGTAAATCCACGAACACTAAAAACTAGAAAATAAAACAATTTATAATAAACGATTTTATTAAAAATGCATTAAAAACTAAAAAATAATTATTTTCTTATACTACAATTTCGATGATGTATTTTCACTTTAAATACAATCGTGGAACAGGATATCTCGCAACAAATTCATTTCGACACTTGATGCTGTAAGTACTAAATTGATTCATATTCTGTTATGAAATATGCTGCTCCACGTTTTTATTTAAAGTTAAAAAACACCATCGAAATTGTAGTACAAGAATAGAATTATTTTTTAGTTGTTAGTGCCATTTTGATAAAATCGTTTAACAGAACATTTTTGTATATATTTTTTTGTCTCTAATCAAGTTACAGTCATCACAATAAGTCAATACAACTTCATTAGAGAATTGAAATACGACATTGAAGCTTTCGCCCCCTTGAAATGGACAATTACAGATAAAAAAGTGTAGAATAATAATATATAATGTATATAATATATAATATATAATGTTCGAAGAATAATATTATCTTCTCTCATTCTGTGTAATTCCTCTTCTCCAGTGACGGTCTTCCTACAATTTTGCCAGGTCGCTCATAACGAAAGATGAGGTAGGCAGTGTGGATCTGTAACACATTATGAAATACATTAGGAAGTAGTTAATTGTTGTTTTATAAGCGTACAAAATTTTACCGTAGATTTATAAGCTGTCAAATTTTACCTGAAATATGGTACTTATTATTCCATTTGCCCTGGCATTACTGTCTCATACACCATGTTTGCAGTAATTTGGTAAAAAGTCCGCCTGTAACAAATGATCACCGACATTTCGGTAAGTTTGGTATAAAAGTAAAAGTTTGTTTCAATAATTCGTCGAACATCATGCATACCTGCGACGCCCGTATGTATCAGCTTGGCGCACTTTGACCGAACCGGATTCCGTCTGTCTGCTCCTGTGAACTTAGAAATGTGTCTGAAAAAATTAAAGGGTGAATTAAATTTATTATTTCCTTCGTCACTTTCTTGGCAAAGTGACGGCGCCGTCGATCGACTCGCGTGATCGTATGATCCGCGAGTAAAAGTGCCATTGCTGGCACTTGTAACCACTGACAAGAGTCAGCGGTGCGACGCCGGACCGATCAAATTTATTATTTCCTTCGTCACTTTCTTGGCAAAGTGACGGCGGCGTCGATCGACTCGCGTGATCTTATGATCCGTGAGTAAAAGTGCCATTGCTGGCACTTGTGACCACTGACAGAGTCAGTGATACCGCGCTTTGCAGCGCGGTGCGACGCCGGACCGTTACAATAGTTTCACTATTTTTGGAGGGAGACCTTTCTCGCTTTTTCAAGCTTTTCGGCTTTTCTTTCGCTCTCTCTGCTAGTATAAATTGTGGCTCCCGAATAGGCATGCACCTATTGTGCCGACTATCTATTAATTCAGGTAGCATGCATTCTAAATAAAATTGAACCAGTCTTGGCTCCATTTCTCTTTTCCAAAACGCATCATCTCTCTCTACTTTTATAGATTTCAGCCCCTTCGGGGTCCAAACGCAAAATATACAGTACTTTCTGTCAGTAATATGTAACTGACCTTGTATTTGATAATAATAGTGATGCGTTTTGCTCATTGAAATACCTGCTTTACATGTGAACATGCGCTGGACAACGCGTACTTTTTCCAGAGCTTCTTCCGGCGTAAAGTTCTCCGCTGATTTGGGGCATTTAATTTCCAAAATACCCTCTTGACCGATGGTTCCATCCGGTGAAGCTCCTAAGAAGGGGATGCAGCTGTCGATGAAAATTCCACATTCCGCAATATCTGCGTATTGCTTCCTCAATTCTTCGCGAGCACTTTTCTCGCATTCTTTCCCGTATTCCACCGCGGGTGCACTAATTATCTTCGGATACAGAATTGATTTCACTGCATTTGCGCAAAGCGTATCAGGTCGGCGACGGCACACTTGTCCAAAATTGGATGCTGTCAACAATTTGGACCTGTACTGCAACCATCTGCGGTTCTTTGCTTGTCCGATGGTTTCTTCTTCAATAGCATCTCTTTTGTCTTGCCACTCACTGAGCATTTGCATATGCTTTTCCCGCTCGAGTTCATACATTTCGGACAGCATGTCTGGCTTCTGTGCATTTGGTCCATAATCTGAATCTTTCTGCGAGGGCAATTGTTTGCGTACATATCGTGCAGCCTTCGTTTCCTTCTGTTTTGCAGCTATCTTTTCCTTTTCTTTCTTTTTCTTTTCTTCCATTTGGCGCACAACCTCGGGCGTTTTCTTCTTCATTATCGCATTCAATCGCGAGTGCACTTGGTTACTGTTGTACTCCACGACAGCAGCAGCACATCTTCCTGTATACGATCCTCTCTCGGCAAAATTTAATCTTTTTCCGCCGATGTACAGTATTGTCTCCGTATGTGCTCGGTTTGGTGTACACGATAGGTGTTCGTCGCTACCCCCACCACTTCTGTCTCACTCTTGTCCGGCGAAGGCAAGAGCGAGATGGAACGAGAGCGAGCGAGAACCACTGAAAGCGAGCGAGGACGGTACGAGACAGACGACGCGTTGATGTTTTGTCTCCCTCCGTCTTTCGGGCACCGTGACACTCCGTCCTTTGCGTGCGCGACGAGCGTGCGCGATGGTCGCAAGCACTTAAGTGAGCACGGGAACCTCATCGCAAAATCGTGACGCAGGCCCGGCTCAAGCCTTTTTTGCGCCTTAAGCGAACTTGTCAAATTGCGCCCTTTATTATAATACATTTATTTGAGATTATTTATGACTTTACTCTGCAAAATTAGGCGACTGCCTAGGTCCGAAGGTCGACAAGAGGTGCAAAATGATATTTTCATTACTGGTATTGTTGAAAATAAACTTTAAAATTAAATATTACAAGTTGTACTATAAGTGGATTAAACTACGAATACAAATTCAGAGTAAGCTTATCAATAATCTCAAATAAATGTATTATAATAAAAGGCGTAATTTGGCAAGCTGGCCTAGGGCGCAAATAAGACTCGTGTCGTGCCTGGCTATCTGACCGTGACGCGCATGCGTCGAGGAGTCACGATCCATCTGAGTGCTCGCACCCATCGCGCACGCAAAGCGTTCCATCTCGCTCCCCCCCTTCGAACAGAAAGAAGCGAGAAACGAACACTCGGAATTAGGGATCTGTTCACGATAGGAGTTCAACGCCGGTCCCGACCAGCGAGCACATACGGAGACAATACTGTACTTAGCAATTATTGCGTTCAAACTTTTCACAGCGTTATTATTGGTGTTATAGAGTAAGCTCTCCGCATGAGCTAACAGTATACGCAGTATTTCTTTTACGTCCTGGTACACTCCAATTTTCATCAATTCTGTAACGATGTTTCTTTCATTCTCTTTGTTCTTTCCATCGCAGAAATATTTTAGTTGTGCAAACTCTTGGTGTTCACCAAACACGTGGCTCGGAACATTCTCTGTGTCGCCATGCAAATTCTTCGTTTTTTCGTCGATTAATACATTCTGCTCGTATCTAAACTTTGCGGCTTTTACGATGTCCGTGCGTATCCGGCGAATGCTACTTTCCACAGCTTGCCTCAATGGTCCAGGTGTAGTCTTCTTCACAATCGCTTTCATTCTTGTGCAGAAGTTTCGCAACAAATGATTCGTGCATTCAATTTTTTTTACGCGAATCTGTCTCTTATATGGGTCAGCATCAATAATCTTCTTATACACGCTGCTGTCCGCATCAGCAATCAGAGTAGAATAAACGAACCCACGTTTTTCTACGCTAGTATTGAATCTTTCCACTATAGCATCGCTTTCCATAGCAGTCGATGCTCGAGATGTGTTCCAGTTTTTGGAGCATGTGTGCTTTTCTGGTTCTTTCTTGTTTTTCGCAGCAATCCGACAAATTCTGCAAACTTTATTTCGAACGCCGTAAAATAAAACTTTTTTCGTGTGATAGCCAACTATCACGCTGACTCCAGACGCAGAATCGTAACATCCACTGCGGTAGGATCTCTTCATCCAGCTTCCGTCGGCCACAATAGGGATGTGAGGAGTCCCTGATCCGGGAAGAACGTCGCCTCTTTCAATCGCCAAACGTTTTTCTTCTTTAGCCGCTGCTAACATCTCTTCTTCTGCAGCGGCAATTGCAGACTTGATGAATTCATCTTGAATCTTTACAAAATCTCTCTTCGACATGCAACGTATGTTGACTCCTGCAAAAGTATGTTCCAACTGGGCATAACTGCCTCCACTTAAAATTTTTGCATTAACGGCGCCCTGATTTCTATCCACTTCTTCAGCTTCGTCCGATTGATTGTGGATTTCAGCTTTGTAATGGCATAAAGTGCACATTACGCTGACGATGCTCTTGAAGCCACGCCGTTTCACACCAGTTATTCGTAGGTGTTCAATGCCACAGTCTTCCCTATTTTTTGCATGCTTACCTATTTTTTGCAATTGAGCAAGCACATTTGGAAAATTCATTATGTCGTTGCTATTTAGGAGACGCGATTGCTCTTGCGGCTCGTTCTTCGCAACTTTTTCTATAACGAAGTTTTCTTCTTCGTTGCTTTTTATATCAAAGTCTTCAAGCGCCTCTTCCGTTTCTTCTGGACTGGCCGTATCAGTATCTTCATCACATGGCAAGCACATTATCTCTTGATGCGTATGGTTTCATCCATCGGATGTTGATGGTTCCTCTACTATACGCTGCTCGGCCACTTCTTCTGGATGATGTCCTACGGCAGTGTCGTCTGCCGTTTTTGCGCTTTCTTGTTTCTTCTGAAGGGCTGAAGACCTTCTATTTTGGCGATGTACTTTCCGTTTCGAAAATTTCCTTGTGGGCGGACGTAATTTTCGCGGACGAAACGGAGAATTATTGTTCTTATCTTCTTGCACATTCTGCATATTCACATTTAGAGTGTCACTCATTTTACACTAAACCAACAAACACAATACAAACATAAACACAATACAACACAACTCAACACAATTCAAAATCCATCTGACCGTTACAAAAAAATGTAAATGCGAACCGTGAACGTGAAACGTGAATCCGAAAATTCGTTTGCGGTGCATTCTGAAACAAATGACGCTATACAAACCAGGCAACGGCGCAAATAGTCGGTTGCCGTCAGTCCATTACAAAAAAGCCGACGACGTGAACGCCTAATTAATTTGTGGTATAATTGTGGATATGAACAATGTAAGTATTATATTGTATACTATTATACAGAGTGACTCTCTGGCTAGAGTATTCAAAGGCGATGCCGCCAATAATTATGATTATTAATTATTATAATAATTATTATTACTTATGACTACGGCATAAGGAATCGGTTGACGCCATTTTCGCAAAGATCTGATGAGAAATGCAGAACGTGGAATACGTCACTTGGCGGCATTGTCTTTAGGACTCTAGCGAAAGAATAACGCTGTACAATCTTACTATTTGCCATAAAATAATACATTCATTATTTCATTTCCAGATGAAAGATGCTCTCATGACCGTGTCATGGCGTCGGCCAAAGGCAGAGAGTGAGGTGGAAGGCAAAGAGAGGGAGAGAGAGGAGACGATAGGAAAGAAGGAGGAGGAGAAAGAGAGAGAGAGAAGACGGTGAGAAAGAAGGAGGAGGAGAAAGAGAGAGAGGAGGAGGAGACGCAGAAGGAGGCTGAAATACGAAAATTAAGAAAAGAAATGGCGAAGGCAAGTTTAATGTGTGTGTGTGTGTGTTTTTCTGAAGTTTGTTTGGTCTGAATATTTTTGGGATTCACTATATATACGGGTAGAAGTAGAAAATGTAATTTTTATGGTATTATTTCAGATGAAAAGGGAGCTGAAATTTTTAAAATATCAGCGCGGGCGAGGGGGCAAGAGGGGCGGCGAGGGGGCAACAGAGGGGGGCGGGGAGGATGGCGCCGGGGAGGCGTAGGGCGCGGGGGAATGTTTATATATGTAATTATTAAAAAAATATAAAAAAAATTTTAATGAATTAGTGTCATGGGTTTTATTTAGAAATAAAAGTGATTCATTTCGATTGGAATGGACAGTGTTGTATAAACGGTTGTAACGTTCTCGAACGAGACGTTGCCTTCAGTTACAGGCGATTCCACAAGTAGAGCGGTTTACCTGTGAAATAGTAGGATTGGTTCGGGTGGCGTGCGATAAAGAAATGAATTTCAAGAACTAGAGTCCTTCCTTTTAACAATAAGTAACAAAAATGGTTTATTCAAGAAAATAGTTTTGACGCTAGGTCGTAATGGAACATAAGATTTTACGCTGAGTCGTTGAATTGTGATTATAAACTAATATAACGGAACATAAAGTAATTTCGTGATTACGTTTCGGTCGGTAAGAAAGTATAATGCTTGATTTCGATTTAGACACTAAGTCGGTTATAAAGAGTATTATGTCGGTTCTAACGCTAAGTCGATAATTAAAGATATTGCGTATTTAGTATTAAAGATATGGTATGAAGGTACGATGCTAAATCGTTAATTGAATATAAGGTCTCGACACGAAGTCGGTATAACGTAGTAAAAGAAATGACGTTTGGTCGATTTGTTATGTTTAGTTGAAAACTGCAGAGAGTTCCTTTTCTTTGATTTAGTAGTAGCTTCCAGTTGCCTATCAGCTTGCCCACGCTTTCTAGGATGGTAGCCAGGTAGCCGGTTAGTGCGTCCCCAGATGGAAGTAGAATTATTGGTAGCTCTCCCTCGGTTTGGTAATAGCTTCTGGTGCCTATCAGCTGGCCCCACGCTTTGGAAGATGAGGTGGAGGACTTAGTATGAATGGCCTCGAAGGGATGTTGAGGAGCTAATTAAAGCTGCCTCGGATTGGAAGTTGAGGAGCTAACTAAAGTTACCTCGGATTGGTAGTTGAGGAGCTAATTAAAGCTGCCTCGGTATGGAATTTGAGGAGCTAGCTAAAGCTACCTCGGTATGGAATTTGAGGAGCTAACGAAAGCTGCCTCGGATTGGATTTAGAAGTCTTAAGAATACTTCTTGAGAACTCTGCTAGACTGAGGGACTAGTTAAAGCGGCCACGGTGTGGTTCTGTGGCAGAACCAAGTCTGCCTTACTGCTGCTGGCGGGCCTGTATTTATACCAGTGGCTGGTACTTGGCCCACACCAATCACTTGCTGCGCGAACTCGCGCACCAATTAGAATTAACATCCGGTTCGCGCTACTCGCGTACTACGCTCAGAATATTTGGCGGCCGGTTGTTCGTACGATATGCGCACGCGCGCTTGATTCACTCGCGGCACTGAGTATGTAGTTTGAATCGGCGGTTATGCGCATGCGTTGCGCGTCACTATACTCTCTCGCGCGCTGTTTGAAACGCTCTCGCACGCGTTGTATACTATCTTACGTCTAATATAAAGGAAATTAACAATATGTGATGATTAATATAGATAGAAACGGAAAAATGTACGGCGGTTCGTAGCGGTACGTTACACGGTTCATTCCATGCCAAACAAATCACTTTGAACACTCAATGTCTGAGATTTTGTTAAAAATGAAACATGTTATAGCGCATGTGAAAATAAGAGGGGTTCAAGTTGTCACATTTTGCCACATTCAAAATTGAAAAAACAAATCATCAAAGTACATAACTTTCATCGATGTTTTGAAAACTACCTTTCGTATTTGGCAAAATGATTATTTAAATCCTTCTTATTTTCACATGGTCTCTAACATATTTCAATTTGAACAAAATCCCCAGGACGATGGGGAGGAAATAGCCGTGGGGGAACAATATTTATATATACTCATTGAAAATATATTTAAATGATTGTTTAATGATTGTTTATATTGTATGTTTTGATAGAATGTAAAACTTCGACATTCGACATCTATCGGCATGAACGTTTCAGTAACATACTCCTGAGATTTTACCAGATGAAAATAAATTCAAACACGGTATAAATCGGATTATTTTTAGTATTTTTAGATTAGAATTTAGATTACATTTATATTTAATTACCAAGTGTAGTTGTAGAAATAATTCGATTTATACCGTGTTTGAACTCATTTTAATCTGGAATATCTCACCAGTATGTTACTGAATACTAAAAACGTCTCGTTTTACATTTTATTAATACATAATCCACCGCAAGCAACACTGTATGCCTCTCGAACCGAAATCAGAAGCCGCCGAATAGCCCAAATCCTCAGCTCGAAGAGAGATCGCGTCGGTTCGGATAAACACGCGGCCGAAAATCATCCGAAGCCTTCGAATAAAAGTCGAATCAAATTTTTTTTTATTTATTATATAAACGGGAAAACCCTTTAGTACATAAAGTAAAAAATAATTATCTTTCATCGTCGAATGAATTCACTTCGGTTCATAACGGATAAACATAAAGTATCTTTTATTTGAGTTTATCCAGATATTATCTTTGCCCATTTCTGTTCTTCAACCGCTTCGCCGTGATTCGTTCAAGTCTCCTTGATGGCAAAATAGTGATAGGGGAAATGCGGCAACAGCGCGATTCGACTCTCGATACGTCTCGGCAACTATGTCTTTCCTACATTTATCGGCTAGTTTGGTCTTCCACCGGTTCACCGCACGCTTAATAATAACGGAATCCAACCCCCACATAAACGAAATGTTCACCCCGTAAAGATAAAACATATTAAATAGAAAACAGGTGCAAAAATTTTGGGCACTAAAAAATTTTCTTGCATAAGGGCGCCAACTAACCTCGCGTCGGCCCTGCTTATACGTCACGCTGGTGCTACGTGGCTGCAGTACACCATTAGCGCCACCAACGGACAAGCCTTGAAGTTTCAGTCTGTCAGTTCTCGATTCATAAATTCATTATTATTTCAACGTACGGTGGTTATTAGCATTCAAACGCACTAGACCACCCTACACAGATGTCTACTGGAGGCAACTATACCCGCAAAAACTTCCTTTTGGCCGATTCCAGGACGAAAGTTTTAATTTACGGTTTGTTTACTACACGCGTATACGCACACACTTTTCCTAGCTTGTGTGAGCGTACGCACACATTCATGGCCCGCTGAGACGGCCCCCTTAAGCAAGTGTTCGTCTGGATACGCTTATGTACGTGTCTTAAACTTGAAATGTATGGATCGGAAGATGTTAATAGAAAATTTATTATGTCGTCGTTTGTATGTGTAGATGTCAATTTCTGAGAGAGAGAGAGAGAGAGAGAGAGAGAGAGAGAGAGAGAGAGAGAGAGAGAGAGAGAGAGAGAGCGGAGGTCAAAAAGCCCACAGATACTGCTCTCCTTAAAGTCCTGAATAATTCGCTAAATGAATAACAATCAGCAACGAAATTCAAAATTCGGACCGGACAGATTACGAGCTGCAGATTGATTTGAACACAAAATATCATTATGTACGACACTGCGAAGCCAACGTAGGTATTCCTCCTCCCCTACGCGTATGTTCCCCCTCCACCATGGTAGGGATTTTCCCATCTACTCCGACTTTGCGGAACCGCAGCACACTACACGGCAGTTGCTGCTGAACCGTCCAAGGAAAAGGCACCAAAGGATTTTCCTTGATATTCAAAGTGACATTTACTTAGTAATGTACTATAGTGCAGTATTTTTACATTTTAGTTATTGTAGTACATTTGTTTTAGTTTATTTAGTGTATTATTTAGTAAAGTGTTGTGTCTTTTAATATTCTTGTACAGGTGTTATAGTTATTAGCGTTTTCTTTAAGTGTATAAATGTATAAATTTTACTATTTTGAAGTCTCTTTGGAGTCCAGAAACAGTACCCGATCATTCTAAATATCCGATTTTCAAGAAAAAACATTTTCGTGGTCCATTAATAGCAAATATTGATATTTCACAGCAATTTAAGAGTATTATTTTCAGTAATTTTATCTTACAGATCCGGCACCCTAACAATTGCTGCTGTCTTAATGATGGCAGCATTATTATTTTAGAGAACATAATTATGTCCGAAAACAAACAGAAAATAATTGGCAGAAAATTTTACGAATTACTAGATTTTTATGACGAACCATGTAAATCTTCCAGGTTGGGAATTTTCCTTTCGCGATGTAACAACTTAGGTCCTCTTGAAATTTGTAATGTAGCGGAAATAGCACAAAAGTGTATCAAATCAGAAACTCCAAATAACATTATAATTTTCCCTCTACTTCACTCTACTCTTCCGATATACAAATCAAATACTCGTCCAATGATTCTGCTGTATTACTATAGTGCCCGACACTATTTTCTGCCGATCCGTCACGCGACAAGTTATAAGAAATTCATGTAAAGTAAATAGTGTATCGGCTGATCATAGACGGAATTCTTGTAAATTATCAGTTATGAGTTAGAAGAAGATGGCGTATTGATTCAAATTTAAGAATGAGTAAACAAGTAACTATTCAAACCGACATATTATTTGCCGATAGTTCGCTGTTCAACGACCACCTGGGCTTGTAACATTCAATACCCGTTTTTTTCTTCGCCATCACCCTCAGCTTTTGAGAAATTCGATTTTGAAAAAAAAATGCAAATTTTCAACTTTGAACATTTTTTTAGTTCAAACAGTAATAGTTACTCAATTGGTTGTTCCCTCAAATTATTCTATGAACCATCCCGAATACAACGATATAAGTTATTATGGCATTATGAACATTGAAATATGTTTAAACAACTATCAAAGGGAAACGGACACCAGAAATGCATCCAATTTTTCAGATATCTTTCAATTTATTTAAAAAACTAAGGATCTAGGAGAAAATCTGACTACTCTACGCGATACAGCAGACATTTTTCCTCCGGAAAACATCAATAGCAATCACGCATAAACCACGTTTCGTTCTCAATACAGAAACGAAATGGTTTGGCGAAACGTGCGGTGCCGACTGTTACGCTGAGCGGCAATGGATACGCCCGCCGCCGTCGAGTACCACTGCTTCTCTTGTTTCTGTATTGAAAACAAAACGTGATCTACGATTGCTGTTGATGTTTTCCGGAGGAAAAATGTCTGCTGTATCGCGTAGAGTAGTCAGATTTTCTCCTAGATCCTTAGTTTTTTAAATAAATTGAAAGATATCTGAAAAATTGGATGCATTTCTGGTGTCATTTTCTCTTTGATAGGTGTTTAAACAATTTAAATGTTCATAATGCCATAATAACTTACATCGTTGTATTCGGGATGGTTCATAGCATAATATGGCGTAACAACCAATTGAGTAACTATTACTGTTTGAACTGAAAAAATGTTCAAAGTTGAAAATTGGCATTTTTTTTTTTGATAATCGAATTTCTCAAAAACTGAGGGTGATGGCGATGAAACGGTTCGCGAATTCGTATTCAACGCACAAAATTCTATAAGAAACGCGTATTGAATGTGACAAGTCCAGATGGCTGTCGAACAGGGAAATATCGGCAAAAAAAGATGTCGCTTTGAATAGTCACTTGTTTACTCATTCTTAAATTTGAATCAATACGCTATATCTTCTTCTAACTCATAACTGATAATTTACAAACAATGCTATCTATGTATCAGATGATACACTATTTACTTAACATGAATTTCTTTTAACTTTTCGCGTGACGGATCGGCGAAAAATAGTGTCGAGCACTATATGTCTTTATGATCAGACCACATCATTCGATCATTCAGGTTTCGAGGTATTCTGCTTTCAATGTTCATACTTCTAAGCTAAGAATACATACTTACAAATTTTTTATGTATTATTTATCTTCCCGAGTATTTGCTGGTATAGAAATGACAAGCAAACCAATATGGACGATCGTCCAATTCACTGAAGACGATACAGTCGAAGCAGTTCCATCAAATTGGATGGACGGAGACAGGTGCTATTGGCCGAATTTACCACGGAGTCGAATGACACGAGCGATAAAAAAAACTGCGAAGCAGTACAAGCAAGTTGGCCAGTGCATAACGTAAGAAATTTCGACAATGCAACGTATGGTAGGTTGAAATTATTATATCAATTACGAATTATTGTACTAATCAATGGCTAATAATAACACCAATTACTTATGAATTATGTGCTCTTTTAGATGATTATGTCAGAGCTAGATTAATGGCAATAAAGGCAGAAGACACTAGCGACTTACAGTCCGATATAGAAAATAAGAACAAAAGAAGAAGAGTAGGAAAAAGATTTTCCAGCAGTGAAAATGAGTCACTGGAGGAGTCCTCATCCCTCCCAAGGGCTCCAATGATGAGAACTAATATTGGAACATCAGGTGGGTAAATGGAAAGGGAAAATATGCTGTTCAATTATTTTTCTTACTTTGAGTAAGCGATTCTTTCACATTCTTATTCTCTATGTTTTCTATAATGAAGTAAATTACATGGGTCTGCAAATAGTGGGGCATACTAATCCCAATAAGTGTTTAACACGTTTACCCTTGTTTTTTCTTCGAAGCGTTGCCCGTTGTTATTTGACATGATGTGTTTCTGATCGTACCTAGGGGAGTACATAAATAAGGAATTCTCCGTTTTCAAATACGCTAGCATAGCAACGTCGAAAGATTCCAACTGCCATTTTCGTTTGCACGGCCAATCAACTTTTCAATTTGATTCCTTATATGTCCCGTTTTGCACGTAAATCCTCCCGGAAACGCTTTGAGACATATATATATATCGACTGTCGCTGCCATTTATCTTTACTCCGAAACACGGCTATTCTAATCTTCCCTGCAACTTATTTCATTAATATGTCATCACGCCTGCAATATTTTCTAAATTTAAAGGCATTTTTCTTATGTAAACCGCGTATAAGTTTTCGAATAAGACCAAATTCAATCGCCATGAAAAACTTCAGAAAAGGAAAAATATTACGCCAAGTATATGAAATCAAATAAATCGCAAAAATAGAAGATAATAATAATTACAAAATAAAAAAAGGTGTGAAATCAAAATGCGCTGCAAGTACATAAAGATGGTTTCCAACTGCGCTTAAGATGATACAACTACATATACGCAGCTAAAATTCGATTACTCATAATGGCTATTTATACAAAGCAAAAAATGTATTAAATAATATTAAGCAGATATATTATTTTACAAATAAATATTTTAATACGAATATATATTTTATTCAAAATACTTGGCGCTGCGCCCCGAATTGATGTTGCTAAACTGAATAAATATGTATAAATTGCATTAATCTTTTTCTTTCTTTCTTGTGCGTGCGTTCGTGAATGTGTGTATGTGTGCGTATGCACATGCTATATATGATATTAGAATTAAATATATGTAGAATAAAAATCTGACTGCGTTTCTAATATGTATATGTGTAGGACCGCGAAGTCCGGTGCTTACGCGGGCGCGCGCGAGAAGGTCAAAGCAGTAGCGCGCGGCAAGACGCTGTTTTTTTTGCCAGCGACCGAAGCGGCGACGATCGACGTTGCCGTGCGTTGCCACTTTTTCCAAAAGGTAGCTGGGCGCCGCATCACTGGCAGCAGAGATCGTTGCGACTCGCTAGCGCGAGCATTGTCTTACGTTTATTCTTTTACTATTCTTCCATCACTTATATTGTTATTAAATAAACTTATACACCACTTCGAAAATAGTGATTATCCTTCCTCCTATAAAATTGGGGACTCGTCCGCGTGCTGAACAATCGAGTCAAAAGTGTGTTTGACATTGAGTGACGCTGTGAGTCGATACTTATGTTGTGTAGCGTGTTAAGCAAGTGTATCGCAAAACCATGGCAGACCAGCATGAAATCGACATCGATACGCTTGATGTAGAAGAGCTTAAGGAAGAATTGCGAAAACTGAATTTGCCTCTCAAGGGCAGCAAAGCGGTGTTACGCGAACGTCTAAGGGCAGCTAAATGTGAAACAACAACAGGAGAGAAGAGCGATGAAACAGGTGCGAGGAGGGATAAAGAAGAAGACGAAAGAGAGAATAGCGACAGTGGAAGTGAGGGAAGGGATGAAGACTATGTGTCTGTGAATGGGGAAGTTGCAGCGACTCATCCATTTACATTCAAAGATATTAAAGATTCATTACAAACATTCGGTGGTGAAAAGAAGCAGAATGTGCGTAAATGGATTGAGGAATTTGAGGACACGAGCAAGATTTGTCGCTGGTCGGAAGCCCAGAAAATCATCTACGCAAAAAAACTTCTACGCGGATCAGCCAAATTGTTCGTGTCGTATGAGAAATGTGCCACTTCCTGGAAGCAGTTGAGACTCTCTCATCTCTAATTGACGAATTTGCGAAAACGATCAACAGCAAAGTGGTGCATAAGGAGCTATCACGAACAAAGAAACAGAACGATGAAACGTATCAGGAATATGTTTATCGGATGATGGAAATAGCCAGTCACGCCGATATTGAGATGGAGGACAAAATCCAATATATTATCGAAGGAATTCCTGATGATCCTGTGAATAAAGCTATTTTATACGCCACATACGATATCAAGTCATTAAGGCAGAAACTGTCTCAGTACGAAACCATGAAGGCCTGTCAGAGGCCCACTTCTTCGAAGACACAATCTACAAAGCCAGAATTTACAAAGACGGAATCTATGAAATCCGAATCCACGAAACCAAGAAAGGAGGTGAAGTCGGAGAATCAACGTTCGCGGGATGTTAAGCGGTGCGGCAGTTGCGGAGGAAAATACCATGCGACAGCGGACTGTCCAACGAAAGAAAAAGGCGTCAAGTGTTTCCAGTGCCAAGGGTATGGACACATAGCGGCCAAATGCGAAAAGGGTAGTGGTAAGCAAATTAACGAATGTAATAACCCCGCGATTCGCGATCGAAAAGTATACAAAATTGTAACAATTGCAAATAAGCGATTGATTGCTTTACTGGATACGGGTAGCGATCTCCATTTAATGAAAGCGGAACAATATCTTATACTGGGTTCGCCATTGTTCACGGGTCCGGCAATTGCATATAAAGACATAGGTAAAGACGGTATGATGACGTTGGGAAGTTTTGTAACAGACGTAGAAATAGACGATAGCGATTTTTCTTTAACAATACATGTAGTATCAGACGTAACCATGAGCCACAATTTGTTGATAGGCTCGGGCCTATTGAGGGATGCAAATATCCAGCTAATAGGAAATAACGCGTTAGTTGCGAGGCGTAACTAATCGGTAAAAACCGCATGTGAAACAACTAAAGTCCCAGAAATCTTTTGTATCGATATACGGGACACAGAAAGTGATTCGGATAGCGAGCGACAAATAGATTTTTCGAACATTCGCGATCCTTTGAAGAAAATCGAGGTACAGAACCTTGTAACAAATTATGAATCACGAGGAACTAAGCAATCGGAAGTTGAGCTGCAAATTGTATTAAAAGACGAGGTGCCGGTTTACCAGCATCCTCGAAGACTTGCACCGGTAGAAAAATCTCAAGTAAATGAACAGATCAAAGTTTTGTTGCGAGATGGAATCATTAGACCTAGTGTATCGGAATATGCCACTCCGGTGGTGCTTGTGAAAAAGAAAAAAGTTAAAAAAGATGAAAAAGTTGAAAAAATACGTCTCTCCGTCGATTTTAGATATTTAAATAAGAAAATAGTTAAGGACCGATACCTACTTATAATTGAGGATCAGTTAGACCGTCTATAGAATTCAATATTGTTTAGTACACTGGATTTAAAAGACGGCTTCTTTCACGTTCCTGTAAGCGAAGACAGCCGCAAGTATACAGCTTTCATTGTGCCGGATGGACATTATGAATTTCTCAGGACACCGTTCGGGTTATGCAACTCCCCAGCAGTCTTCCAAAGATTTATAAATGCAATTTTTCAAAAGTTAATCTCTAACGGTACGGTATTAACATATTTAGACGATCTTGTGATTCCTTCCTGCAGCGAGCAGGAAGGCGCGACGAGACTACGCGAAGTCTTGTCTGTGGCGAGCGATTACGGCTTAAACATAAACTGGCGTAAATGCCGATTTCTTGAAAATAAAATTGAATACCTTGGGCATGTTATTGAGGGAGGCACGGTGCGCCCATCTGAAGAAAAAACGCGAGCCGTCATGAAATTTCCAACTCCTACAAATATTAAACAAATTCAAAGTTTTCTAGGGCTCACCGGTTATTTTAGAAAATTTATTCGAGCATATTCGAGGATTGCTCATCCACTATCCGAGCTGCTTAAGAAAGATGCGACTTTTCAATTTGGTATCGAACAGGAAAATGCTTTCAACGAATTAAAAAATATGTTAAGTTATGAGCCGTTACTAAAGTTGTATCGGGCGACCGCGGAGACAGAGCTACACACGGATGCGTGTAATCGAGGTTTTGGTGCGATTCTGTGTCAGCGAGATGATCAAGATCAATTATTTCATCCAGTGTACTATACAAGCTGGAAGACGACAACGGCTGAATCGAAGTACACGAGTTACGAGCTCGAAGTACTTGCTATAATTAAGGCACTAAATAAGTTTCGCGTGTATCTTCTCGGAATAAAATTTAAAATTGTTACGGATTGTCGTGCGTTTGCGCTCACCATGAATAAAAAAGATCTGTGTGTACGCGTTGCGAGATGGGTAATTCTACTAGCGGACTTTAATTACACAATTGAACATAGGCCGGGAAAGGCGATGCATCATGTCGACACTCTCAGTCGAAACCCAGAAGTTATGTTATTGGAAGAAAGTAATACTAGTTTAATAGCGCGACTAGCGAGAGCGCAGTGTGACGACGATAACCTCAAACTGATATTTCAATCAGTCCAAAATGGTAGCTGTGAAGACTTTATTATAAGAAATGGCATTTTGTATAAAAATTGTGGAGGTGATACACTTTTCGTAGTTCCGAAAACAATGCAAACAGACATTATAAGACAAACACACGATAAAGGCCACTTTGCGGCCAGAAAAGTGGAACAGCTTTTAAAACGAGAATTTTGGTTTACGCGCATGCGAGATAAAATAGACAACGTTGTTCGAAACTGTATTGCTTGTATCCTTGCTGAGAGGAAACACGGGAAACAAGAAGGTTGGCTGAAAACTGTACCTAAAGGCAGCGTTCCACTAGAAACATATCATATTGATTATTTAGGACCTATACCGAGTACAAAAAAAAGTTATGTACATTTATTGGTAGTGATAGACTCCTTCACGAAATTTACGTGGTTATACCCGACAAGATCGACGACTGCGGAAGAAGCAATAAAACGTTTGACTAAGCAAGCGAGCGTGTTCGGTAACCCACGGCAAATTGTATCCGATCGAGGCAGCGCATTCACCTCGAATGCGTTCCAACAATATTATAACGACGAAAACATAAAATATTCGCTTATCGCGACTGGAATTCCGCGGGGAAATGGACAGGTAGAGCGCATTAATCGGATCGTGATTCCCGTGCTTACCAAACTTTCGGCACCAAATCCCGAAAATTGGTACAAACATGTGGACCAGGTACAGTAGTACATTAATTCATCAATGTCTCGTAGCACTGGCGTATCGCCTTTTGAATTGTTAATCGGAAAAGTTATGCGATTGAAGGACGATGTCGAATTGAAGCGAATCATCGAGGATGAAACGATACGAGAAATGCAAGAAAAGCGGGATACGTTGCGTGAGCAGGCTAAGCAAACAAGCGAAAAGGTTCAGAGAGAGAATCAGCGTACTTTATAATAAAAAACGAAAACGGTCAAAAATTCATTTGATAGGCGACTTAGTAGCGATAAAGCGAGTACAGGTTGCACCTGGCAGTAAGTTACAACCAAAATATTTGGGTCCGTATCAAATTTCAGACATTTTGCGTGGCGACCGTTATGCAGTGAATAAAGTAGGTGAACATGAAGGGCCTCGTTTTACAACAACAGCGGCAGACAATATAAAGAAATGGACGTCGGATTTGTATGATTTGAGTGACCAAAGTAGCGATGGTCATTCGGATGATAACAGTGCCGAGACCGAAGGACAACATCGGGGACCGATGTTACAGCAGGACGGCCGAGATGTAGGGCCGCGAAGTCCGGTGCTTACGCGGGCGCGCGCGAGAAGGTCAAAGCACTAGCGCGCGGCAAGACGCTGTTTTTTTTGCCAGCGACCGAAGCAGCGACGATCGACGTTGCCGTGCGTTGCCACTTTTTCCAAAAGGTGGCTGGGCGCAACGTCACTGGCGGCAGAGATCGTTGCAACTCGCTAGCGCGAGCATTGTCTTACGTTTATTCTTTTACTATTCTTCCATCACTTATATTGTTATTAAATAAACTTATACACCACTTCGAAAATAGTGATTATCCTTCCTCCTACATATGTATATGTTTTTGTATTTTCGATTGTAAGGGAGTTATTGTAAATTATTAATACTAGGGCAATTAACATTTTTTCGATTTCGCAGCGCCAACTATTTTGAATAAAATATTTATTCGTATTAAAATATTTATTTGTATAAAAATATATCTGCTTAATATTATTTAATGCATTTTTTCTTTGCATAAATAGCCATTATGAGTAATGGAATTTTAGCTACGCATATGTAACTACGCATATCTTCTATTGTTTGCGATTTATTTGATTTCATGTACTTGGCGTAATACTTTTACTTTTTTGAAGTTTTTTATAGGGATCTTGTCTAATCGTTTGCATTAAGGGGGTAGTGGACTATTTCAGCTTCAAAAAATCGATTTTTTTTTTACTGCTTCTGAAAGCCTTATCCTTTACGAACATTTAAAACAAATGTTCATGAAAAAATTAAAATAATTGTCGAAGTTATAGCACCGAACGTAACGCAGTGTACCGCCGAGTAGGTAACCGCGCCACGGCCGCTCAGTACCCGCGGAGCGGTACTGGTTTTATTTAGGTTGGGTCCTGGCCACTTCTCTGGGAGTTTATTACTTGATTCAGGTAAAAGCTATTTTTACAATTACTACCGAATGTTTCGCAGGCTTTCAACCTTTTTATGCAGTACGAATTCTGCTTCTGCCATCGTAAGACGTGTCGTCTAACGTTCGTAGATATGGTTAATACGCGCATCTATCGCGAACAGAAATGTAGCAGGGAAAATCCTGGATGTCCTTGCCGAACGAAGAAGAGGAAGCATTGGAGAACATTCAGTTCCAAGGTGGAGAATTCAGATAGTGGAGAACAACCGAGTGCGTCGCGACGCAAGATCGCCACGGATTCTTCATCCAACTGTACATACGACGACAGACATTCATACCGTATTGTAAGTTTCATTAGTGTGTTTAGTGCTATAAGTTCTCACGTAAAGTGTAAGATATGTGACTCTGATCTAAACTTTTCGGAAACAAAAGTACGCGGACTTGGTTTTAACATCCTTGTGAAAGGTAAAAACTGTAACGATAGGGAGATTTCGTCATGCCCGAAAATACGCAGCTTCTCATACGAAGTAAATTATCGAATTGCGTTGGCCATGAGACTGGTAGGAGTAGGTTTGGCCGGCTTGGAACAGTTCTATGGCATAATGGATCTTCCAAAACCAGTTTCTCGACATCCTTACCTTACGATCGGAAAATATATTAGAAACGCAACAGAAGTCGTCGCAAAGGAATCTATGTTTCGTGCTGCTCAGGAAGAAATATGTCAAACCATGGGTGACGACGAAACGGAACCCATAGGAATAACTGTATCAGGTGACGGAACCTGGCGAAAAAGAGGCTTTTCGTCACTTTTTGGAGTTGCAACAGTTATTGGAAATTTGACCGGAAAGGTGATTGATGTTGTAGTGAAGAGCGCGTATTGCAAAGTTTGCGAGACATGGGATAAGCTAATTGGATCACTCGAGTATGAAGAATGGTTGGACCAACACGTTAGTGAATGCAAGGCAAATCACGAGGGTAGTTCTGGTAAAATGGAGATGAGTGCGATTGTTGAAATTTTTCAACGATCGCAGGAATTATATAATATTAAATACGTCAACTACATTGGAGACGGTGACAGTAAGACGTTCAACGCCATAGTCGACGCTGATCCGTACGATGTACCAGTAACGAAAAAAGAATGTGTCGGCCACGTTCAGAAACGCATGGGGACTGCGCTTCGAAAAGTGAAGCAAACTAGGCAAGGGCTTGGAGGCAAAGGAAAGCTCACGGCAAAACTGATCGACGAACTGAGCTCGTATTATGGAAATGCCATTAGAGGTGCTAGTCATTCGTCAGAAGCCATGAAAAATGCAATTTTGGCGACATATTTCCATAAGTGTTCGGCAGACGATAATCCTCAACATCATTATTGCCCTGTTGGAGAAACAAGTTGGTGTTCTTGGCAAAGAGCTTCTGCAAAAAATATTTTACACGAGTATAGGCATAAAACTCCCTTACACAAAGATGTTCAAGCAGCAATTTATCCGGTTTACGAGCACTTGAGTGAAGACGCATTACTGGCAAAATGCGTCGGTGGCTATACACAAAATAATAATGAAAGTTTAAACGCAAAAATTTGGAAAATCGCTCCAAAGATACATTTTAGTGGCGTTGAAACTGTGGAAACTGCCACTTATATTGCTCTAGCAACATTCAATGATGGAAACAAAGCTCTCATGTCTATAATGCAAGAGCTTGAACTTTTAGTTGGTACAAACGCACGAAATATGTGCGAAGAATTCGATAAAAGGCGACTATCGGCGGCAGACGTTCGAGAAATTGCGGCAACAAAAGAGGCTAGGAAAGAAAACAGAAGGAAGAAAAAACAACAAGAAGAAGAAGATTTTGCAGCAGAAGGAGCCCTTTATGGGCCAGGAATCGCGTAAAAGAGATTCACACATTTTGTAAGTCGAAACATGCAGATAAACGTACCCCGAACTTTGAAGCCGGTTTTCTCGAAACACGATTTTCAGAAACGGTGTACATCATAACTCTTGAACCAGTGAATATTTTCACTTAAAATTTTAACTGGAGCTGTAGAATTCAATTCTCTATCAGGTGGTAATTCCGCATCAACATTGGATGTTTGTAAAACATTTTATAACTGATTAAAGACAGATAAAGGTACCCCGAACTTTGAAGCCGGATAACTCGAAACACGATTTTCAGAAACGGTGTACATCATAACTCTTGAACCAGTGAATATTTTCACTTAAAATTTTAACTGGAGCTGTAGAATTCAATTCTCTATCAGGTGGTAATTCCGCATCAACATTGGATGTTTGAAAAACATTTTATAACTGATTAAAGACAGATAAAGGTACCCCGAACTTTGAAGCCGGATAACTCGAAACACAATTTTCAGAAACGGTGTACATCATAACTCTTAAACCAGTGAATATTTTCACTTAAAATTTTAACTGGAGCTGTAGAATTCCATTCTCTATCGTGTGGAAGTTCCGCATCAACATTGGATGTTTATAAAACATTTTATAATTGATTAAAGACGATTTTTTCCCATAAAAATGTGGGGAAAAAATTGATTCGTGTGTAACTTCTACAATTTTTGGTCAAATTCATCGGCGACTTTCCACACTGTATATATTTGTGTATAGTATAATCACCTTAAAGCATTTTGCTTTCAGATGATTGGTTCACCTGAATTGATGTACACCACCTGCCGCGGCGCGCCGTACAGGACTATCTTCAACGATTAATAACCGACAATTTTATACATTCCAACGATTTTCTTTTTTGTAAATACTCGCAATCGTGCCCACAATAGATTGCCAAAAGCACCACTATAACGATTGTTTGGTATTAAAGTAATTTAGCGTCAAAGAAACTAACCATTTTACGTATCCAATAGTCCACTACCCCCTTAAGGGGGTAGACACGTCACGTGACCTGGCCGATTTGGCTGGTCGGTATTACAGCAGATTTTTTCTGCACAGAAATGGTAATACCACAGACCAGGTATAGAATACACCTGACATTCCTTTGTCTTCTGTGTCACTCGATTTTGGGGCTCTAAAGCCCCGTTACCATTTTCGTGTCGCATCCAACGTTAACGGCTAAGCATGAAATAAGAGTTCAGCGCTATAAGTGGTAGGAATGGAAGTTATAATAGTGGTGAGAATTTACATACAGGGTGTCCCGATGTCAAATTAATGCAGCATTTTTAAAAGGCAAATAAAAATTTCTTCATTTCTTTATCAATCAGCAACTCTACAGATCCATACAACGGAGAAGCATTGTACAATTTCGCTTACGATGCAACGAACCTCTGCTATCTTATAATTCCCTAATAAATTATTTGCGGACATGGGTTTATATTAACTTTTTCAACTTTTTCAATTTTTTTCAACTGTATACCCGAGATACTCTGTGTACAGACATACACTTTCATTTATCGTTTTGAACACTTCCTATAATAACTAATTAAAAAATTATTAATAAATTATGGTAATCTTATGGTGTGTCTAGTATCAAGCAGCAGAGTAGTGGTGGGCCCCTGCCTACATATACGTGTAATTCTACCCAATCAAGTCGTTCCGAAATCTTTAACAATTTTTACTGATCAAAGGGTTCCTTTGCGTCATATGGCTTCATTCAAACATTTTCCTTTCCAACGCGCAGAATACGTTGATGTAAAAGAAAATTGGTAAATTTGTCGAAAAGCTACCTCTACATCGATTTCAATGACCTTCGCATATGTTGTCAATGTTATCATTCTGAACAACATTTCCTTTTAAACTTTTTGACGGCCGGCCTCAGTTTCGGAGATATTAATAAAAAGCTTTCGGCATAACAGATTGAAAGCTACCTCCCCATCGATATCAATGATCTTGACATATGTTCTCAAAAACATATGAAAAACTTTCGGCATAATATATTGAAATCTGTTTCATAGCTGACGGTATTAGTATTGGTTGGGATTAGATTAGGACCGGGGCGCGTAAAGGATGGTACCGCAGAGGAGAACATGTGCTAAACTCGGTAATAATTCTTGTGTTAAGTAAAGTTTTTTGCGAATATTTCGTAAACCAAAGCCAACCGCCAAAAAGGTTAAAGGGAAATGTTCAGAATGATGACTTCGACAACATATGTGAGGGCCATTGAAATTGGTGAGGAGGTAGCTTTTCGACCAGTTTACCAAAAAATTTAACATTAATTTTCAATGTTATAAACAATTTCGCGGACACTTTTGTTACAAATGTCCACCGATCCAGAGGTGTAGATTCACCCCCTAAGAGCAACGACCAATAATTGTTCTACACATTGTACAATGCATGTGGAGAATGAGCAGATAGGTGTGTTCTGTAGGAGCGAGTACTGTTTGAAACAGTGAAGCGTGACTGATTTTTGGGGTGTGTGATTGTGGCAGGAGTCAGTTGTCAGGCAACGCGCAAAGAATGGTTGAGGGTGTCGCGTCGCGGCAACAATAATCTGGGTAGATGGTCATCGGGTAAGTGGTTGGGGAAAACCCAAGTGGTGTAAACGGCACTCCTGCAGGTCAAGATACTAAGTGTGATTTTCACTTCTCATTTTGGAACTATTTTAGCTTCTGACCTTTTGCCTGTCTTCTAGCATCTAGACATCAAGAAATAGTTTGGAATGGTTTTAAGAAAAAATGTTCCCAACAAAAGTTGCTTGTTTTCTAACGTGGATTCGGAAAATAATTGGTTCCACCCCTGCTTTAAATACAAGGAGAGATGAGTGCGAGCCTGTATCAATACATATTTAAAAGTATGAAATGCATGGAACTCGAGACCAGTACGACTAAAACTGATCGTGTGCGTAATTATCGATATATTAAGGTATTAAAACTTACGCGTGTTACCCTATATCAGGCCTTCCCAAGTAGGGGAAAACCACTCCTGAAACACATGTTTCGGTTCTCCTTTAGGGTGAAAGTACCAAACGTGTGAAGTAATAAATTTTTTTTAATTCTCTTTACGTCATTTTGAAATGCTAGTCTTAATTTTAATTTTTCCTACTATTTTTAAGTCATTATAAAATTTCCTATAAAAACTTGACACATTTGGTACTTTCACCGTAAAGCGCCCCAACATGCTTCCTAGCGGCGTTACTGTCTCCTCGGAGGGAGGGTAAGAGGAATCGTCCCACCTTAGCTGAAGGCGCACCGTTGGAAGGAGAACCGAAACATGTGTTTCAGGAGTGGTTTTCCCCTACTTGGGAAGGCCTGCCCTATATAATTAGGGAAAACATAAGCGAAATGCGGATATGCTTTTAATAATCTTTGATTTCTGTATATACAGTATATATATTTTATATTATATTATATTAAAATTATTTTTATATTATTTTTATATTATATTTTACATTATATTATACTTTCACAGAAATTAAAGATTACTAAAAGAACGGTTAATTCGATCCCCGCCTGAGCCTATCTTTTTTTCGGCCCGTCACGGGCTCATTACGGGATCCTCAACCCGTAATCTTACATCATAAGTCGCACTTATTATATTATTAACTCTTATATTGGCCAAGAGGCTTGCGAAGGACTATAATTTTAAGTTTGTATGGATGAAACGTGGAATTATCTACTTAAGGAAGGATGATGGTGCTCCGGTCCGGCGGTTTACATCTTCTGCCGACTTCTTGGAGGAATTGTCTACGCAGCCTCCTGTTCTGCAAGGCTCCCCAGTTCAAGTTCTTCATCCTATGGATGGGAGTCGGTGACTTGACCCGAACCTACACCCGGGCGTCGAAGCTCTCCGCCCGCCTTCCCTGGATGGGATAGATGGGCTGGTTTCTACTTCTGGCAGTACATATTCCTCCGCGACTTCTGCTTTGCTGGAGCTCTCTTCTCCCACTTCTGAACATGCGTCTTCTACGTTCTCTACCTCGCTTTCTTGTAAGCTGCGTGCGCATTCTAAATCCTTCTCTGCTGCTCACTTAAATATTCGGTCACTTATTTGTCATTTCTCGGATCTAACTGATTTAGTACGCTGTTATAAGTTTGACGTGTTGGCTCTTACCGAAACCTGGTTGCGTACTGAGCACGACTCTGGGTCCCTTTTGCTGCGTGACTATTATCTCTATCGTGCCGACCGCTGTTCTCGGTTCCTCTCTCGTGGTGGGGGTGCGGCTTTGTATGTCAAATCCAGTTTACATTGTGTAAACATCTTTGATCTTATTACTGATAATTATTTTCGTGATAGCCTTTTAGATGTAGCTGGCGTTCTTTTTACTATTAAACATGCGCGCATTGTCGCTCTGTCTGTTTATCGTCCGCCTAATTGTCCTTTGTCTTGTATGAATGATCTGGAACTGTTCCTTGTTGAAGTTTCTTGCACTGCTACTTATATTATATGTATGGGTGACTTTAATATTGATTACAATAATGTATGCGATCCGGGTTTGCCTATTGTTAGGCACTTTATGTCATCGCTTTCTTTATTCCAAACTATATCTGTGCCTACCCGAATTACTGCGCTATCTTCAACTTTGTTGGATTTAATATTTGTAAGTGATGATGAGGATATTGTATCCGCGGGTTCTCTTGATGTAAGCCATATTAGTGATCACTGTCTTGTTTACTCGATACTTAATATTCCTAAATCGACGGGCCGCCAATGTTTCATTTTGCGACGTAATTTTAAGGATTTATCTGAGGAGCAATTCCGCCGTGAGGCTGAGGGCTTAAGCTGGCATCGGATTGGTGACTGTGATACGGTCGATTCCAAATTTGCTGTGTTTGAATCTTTGTTGGTCACATTATACGATCAGTTTGCGCCTATAAGACTAGTGCGTGTCTCTAGGCCCTCTGCACCTTGGTTTACGCACACTGTGAGGAGATTCATAAGGCTTCGCAATCGGGCACTCACGAAATACAGAAGGACTGGGACAGCTGGTGCTTGGGATTATTATAAGCATCTTCGTAATGTTGCTAAATCAGTCATCCGTGCTGAGAAGAGGGCGTTCTTTAAAAGCTTTCATTCGTGTTCCTCTAGAAGGCTCTGGGATTTCCTATCCTTGGCCGGATTTTACCGATCGTCTAGGGCCTCGTCTTGCATTGATTCTTTTCCTGATCCTACTTTAATTAATAATCATTTCATTGACTCTCTTCCTGCTTGTTCTGCCTCTCCTAACCTTATACATAATTATGCATCCTTGCTTAATCTTGATCCTGACTCTCCTATCTTCTCTTTTGTGCCCTTTACTCCTGAGGATCTCCTTGCTGTCTTTAAAACTATTAAGCTTACGTCCTCTAATCCTTACGATATTTCTGGCGGTATGGTCCTTAATTGCCTTCCTTACTGTTTTGACTCTCTCCTACATATCTTCAATGCTGCTATTTCCGATGGTGTATTTCCTCATGTATTAAAGCACTCCTTTGTAGTTCCTATTCCCAAAACGCCGCATGTAACCGCCATTAATTCCCTTCGTCCTATCTCTCTTACTCCTTTCTTATCTAAGGTGCTGGAGAAACTTTGCATCTCACAGCTTCGGAGGTTTTTCACCTCCACCAATGCTGTTCCAGTTTTTCAGTCTGGTTTTCGACGTGGTCATAGCACTACTACATCTTTGCTGCATTTGTCGGATACCGTATTGCGGAGTTTTGATTCTAGACGCCTTACTGCCATTATCTCCTTAGACTTTTCGAAGGCATTTGATACGATTGGTCATGACCTGCTGATGGCTAAACTTCGACATACTGGTTTGTCCTCTAATGTCCTGTCTTTCCTTGAATCCTAACTCTCTTCTCGCTCTCAGCAGGTCATGCTTAACCAGTTCATGCCTACGGTCTCATCTACTCGCGAGGTTAAACGTGGAGTACCTCAAGGCTCTCTACTTGGACCGCTACTTTTTAGTATCTACGTAAGGGATCTGCCCTCGGTGTGTCATAACTGTCGGGTTTATATGTACGCGGATGACACTCAGCTTGTTAAGGATTTTGCTATTGGCAGTGCTGAGTCTGCTAAATGCGAGATGGCTTCTGACCTGCTACGCCTCACGGCTTGGGCTGACTCTCACGGTTTGCAGTTAAATCCTGCTAAATCTTCTTTATTAGTGGTGGGCTCTCCCGCTTTACGTCAACAGCTGTCTTCTTTTGTCATTTCCTGGGGCTCTGCATCTCTTTCTATGCAACCTACTGTTAAAATCCTCGGTGTTACTTTTGATCCTCCTTGGTGTTTTGACCAGCATGTAGCTGTTTTGTGTCGCTCTGCTTTTGCTCGTCTACGGTTCCTGTATCCTTCTCGTCGTAATTTGTCCACCCACACCAAGCTCTCTCTATGTCAGTCACTTGTTATTTCTCTCTTTGATTACGCCGATGTTGTGTATGGCCCTTGTCTTTCTACTCGTCTCTCGTCAATAGCTCAACGTATCCAGAATTCGTGTCTTCGCTATTCCTATAATGTCCGTAAGTTTGATCATATTTCGCCGCTTTTTCTTCGCTCTGGCTGGCTCAAAGTCAGACAGAGGTGGATTTTACACCTGTGCTGCATCGTGCACAAGGCTTTGAAATTTGAAACGCCTAGCTATATAAGTGAATTACTATGTAGTAATTCATCTTTGCACTCTGTTTATGCACCATCTACTAGGCGTGGTGCTGACCTGTCTGTGCCTGCTCATCGTACGGTCAAGTTTACGGCATCTTTCTCTTATTTATCATCCTTTTACTATAATTCTCTTCCCTTGGATATTCGTTCTCTGACCTCTTTTCCCGCTTTTAAATGTGCTGCCCGTTCTTTTATTCTTGTTCAATATCCCTAACTCCCCTTGTCATGTGGTCCTCTTTCTCGCTCATCTGTTGTTTCGCTAGCTTTATTTTGTTTGTTATTGTTTTTGGGTTAGGTTGTAAAACGGCATGTATGCCGAACCTCGCCTTTTTATCACATAAGTTTTTTTTGTAATTGTGGTAAATAAAGATGAATTATTATTATTATTATTATTATATTGTTAACTCTATTACTTCAATGTTTTGACGTTTTAACATTAGCAGATTCACTTTGAAGTAACGGCGGAACTAAGGTGAAAGAAAGGCACTTGTGTTGTACATATTACTGTTTAAATATTGCGGCGAATAATAGAACGAGATGCATGATTGTAAAGTAAAAATGGATACGAGAGAGGGAGAGAGAACGTGAGAGTGTGTGCGTGTGATAAACAAAACCCCTTCTTGTTGTTTTGGACAAACATTTCGTTCTCATATGTGTAATGAATTTTATTTGCTGCCGAGATTTCATTCCAATTGTTTTTTTATAGTATGAATAAATGACACATGAAAAGTACCCCTTTCGTTTGCTCTTTAAATAGTGCAAGCGCCGACCACGCGAGAGAAAGTATAGGTACCCGAAAAATAGGAAAGTCTCATGAGGGACGGTCCGCCCGTGTCAGTAGGAATATCGAATCATTTCTCGAAGAAGAGACCTCAGGACTTGACACGGAACCCCCGACATAAGAAAATTTAGGCTCGCTGCACACGCGCTGGTTCGAGTCGATGATGGTCTTCCTTGCTTCGCTATCACTTACACTACTATGACTTGTTGTCGCCCTTCACCTTGAAGGTGCGAAATAGTTAGAAGAGGCAAGACAGGTAGCCGAAAAACAAAGTTGCATCAAGTTCGATATAATATGTACTCTCCAAATGCTTCAAATAATTCCAAAAAATTGTTTCAACTGGTTGGAATATTCATTATATTCTGCTGCGTGATAAATTGAATTATTTGTTTAATTGCTGTACCATGTTTTAATAAATATATCAATATGTTTGAATTTATATTAAGTATCGTTCATTTGGTTTATTACACACGCGTCACATGGCATATATATATATGTACTTCCAAGAGTAAAAAAGCGATCTTTCACGTTCGTATTTATTGTTTTATTTTATTATTTTCGCATTCAACGGCCGGCTATCCGAAATGAACTGAGCATAGCTTCAAATTTCATAATCAATATCATAGGATGGACAATGCTGAATATCTCAGAAACAATAAGTTATAAGATTAATGCACGAAATTTAGTACTTTCATACTCAGAATTCGCTATTCTATTGAATTTAACAGTAGATTTGAAAAAATAAAATTGACCTCCACATCTGATCTATACCTGTAAAGAAACTAGTTTCACCGTGTTTTGTGTTTCGTACAACCAGACAACATTTATAAATAATATTTTCGCTTCTTACTTGAAATAATAGATATTTGAGGTGAACCGATTTAGTGGAACACCCTGTATAACACAGCTTCTATACTTTTCTCGGTGATACCGGCAGCTTTACCTGTGTCAATGTTAGAAACACATGATGTTTCCCGCACCCACCGGTCGAAAATTCGAGAGGGCGCTCGAAAACCAGTGCTTATTTCAGAATATCGGTACTTCAGACCGGTGACACTGAAGACAAAGGAATGTCAGGTCTATTCTATACCTGGTCTGTGGTAATACCCACAGATACGCGGCTGCCTGGTGCACGCGAGAGGGAGCTGTTTCCTATTTTCATATTCTATTCTAAATAAGGAAAGAAATTCTCAGCTGTTGCGGTGTATTTGTAAATATTTAAAAGGAAGGTCTGCTGGTAGAGCAAACCTAGAAAATGCATTGTACATTTTAATTACTTAAAATGTGCTTATGCTACAATATGCTACGTTGGCAGTAAGGAATTATAAGTGAAAAGAAAAAATAGATGAGGAGATATCGCCAGAAAATGAAGTTTGTTAGGTTAGAAACTTTTTTATTAGCAAAAGACTAAGACTAACCCAAGACTGCCTTCCTTTTCTCGCTTCATAGAGCATGATTTTCACCTTTGATACTGGTTGCTGGAAATATCTAAAGCAAATTCATATATGAGAGAAACATTCATGATGATTTCCAATTAATCCAATTATTTGCATAACAATAGTATGTGTCATATTTACACTTTTACACATGTCATTTCCACTTGATATGAAAGAATAGCTACAGGTATTTATTATTAGGAGAGTGTGAAAAGGCCCACCACCCCCCACCCCCCGTCATAGACGGTCCTATTCACTCTCCGTATGTATTTTCTACATACTTTCTCACTTACATTTTGGAACATTACTTATTCGACAGCTCTTCATATGCGCTGAAGGTACTCGCCGGTGCAATAGTCACTTTGGATTGCAATTGCTTATTCGACAGCTCTTCATATGCGCTGACTGCACTCGCGCGTGCAATAGTCACTTTGGATTGCAAATGATTACTCGACAGCTCTTCATATGCGCTGAATGCACTCGCCGGTGCAATAGTCACTTTGGATTGCAATTGCTTATTCGACAGCTCTTCATATGCGCTGAATGCACTCGCCGGTGCTATTGCGATGTTGTCATCCATCGTTTTATGTACTTTCTTGTGTACTCGTACCTGCTCCTCCTGTTTTTATGTATGGAGGTTCTCTAATCGGCTGTTGTCGATTGTATCTACTGTCTATGATTTCTGGCAACATGCAGTCCTCATAGAACTTCCTCAATTTTTCCTTCATCTCTGTTGCTCAGAATCATCATATCTTGATACTGTTGTAACCTTCATTCCTTTCAGCGCCCATAAGCAGAATAAGGCCCGTTGCATTTTCGTTATGTGCAATTGTCCTTGCACTTGATAATAATAGTGATGAATTTTATTCATTTCGCCACCCCGGAAAATATTGCAGAATTGCCCTATTGCTGAAAGTTGCTTTATTGCTTCATCAGGCGATAAATTCTTCGCCGATTGAGGACATTTTACTTCGACAATTTTTACTTGATTCTTCACGAGGCCGTCAGGAGTTGCACCTAAGTAAGGCACAGTGTTATCGATGAAGAGGCCACATGGTAGAATATTGATTTTGTATTTTTCTTCCATTTATCTCAAGGCGTTTGCCTCATTTTCCCTTCCGTATACCGAGAGCACATAAATTTTGAAGTTGCGGGTATATTATACTCTTCATAGTATTTGCCCATGGTGTAGTCTTTCGTAATCGGCATACCTTGCTGAAATTGGATGCAGTTAATAATTTTTTCCTATAACAAATCCACTTTTCGCTATTCGCCTGATCTCGACTTTCCTCTTCGATCTCGCATCGCCTCCTTTGCCACTCATGGAGTATAGCCGCATGCCTTTCAGAATCGGGAGAGTATACTGTCTCTTCCGTATCTGGTTTTTCTGCGCTGGGGCCATAATCCTGGTCACATGATTGTTTTTTATTTCGGAAGGAGGATGCTTTCGCTTCTTTTTTGTATTACATTGCTTTTTCTGCTGTACGTTCCCGACGTCCTTCCAGCTTTCTTACCATGGTTGACGGCTCTTTATTTATTGCCGTACTCAATCTACTAAATGCCTCTTTTGTGTTATATTGGACGCCTGCAGCGGAGACTCTACCCTGATACGAGCGTCCTCGTCTAAAGTTTATCCTTTTGCCTCCGATGAATTTAGCAATGATATTATTAAAACTTTCAACAGCATTGTTATTTAGACCGTGCAGCAAGCTGTCAGCTTTAGCGAAAAGTTGCTGTATCGCTTTTTCGATACTTTGTTAAATACCAGCATTTCTCAGTCGTGGAACGTAGTCTTCTCTGTTGGGATCAGAATATTTATTACAGAAGTATGTTAACTTCTGACATTCCTTGTGTTCACCGAAAACGTGACTCGGTATATTTGTCATGTCTGCCTTCAAATTTTGTATTCGTTCCTCGAGTGTTATTTCTTCTTTGAGCCGGTATTCTGCAGCTTTCTTTATACCAGTACGCAGGCGGAAAACATTATTCTGTACGACAGCTCTTAGATCTTTATTGTGGCCTTCTGCTACGATTTCGGTTATTTTTCTACTGAAATTGCGTAACAGGTGATTGGTGCATTCTATTTTTCGTACCTGCACCATGTACTTTTCATTCGGATTATTGTCCAATATCTTCTTGTATACACTGTTATCGCCATCGGCAACTAATATAGAGTATATTAAGCCGTGCATATCTATGCTGCAATTGAAGCTTTCGACAATAGCAACACTCTCCATGCCAGTTGAACTCTGATTACGACCCCAGTTCTTGAAGCAACGATGCTCGCGCGGTTCTTCCTTTTTCGTAGCTGCTATTTGGCACGTCATGCAGAATTTAATCTTCACGCTGATGTACAACACTTTCTCTGTGTGGTATCCCACGATGACTCCTACGCCAGAAAGAGAATTGTAATCTCCTCCGCCGTCAGTAACACGTGGTACATACATAGAAATAAGAAAAACATACAGCAGTGTTGGAACTTAATATTGTATTGGGCGCCATGCGGTGGCGATGTAGCGCAGGTGCTGCCATGAGGCAAGGAGAGTGTAAGAGAGTCTGTCTGTAAAGAGTAATGGCGTAAGACGTACCTTATATCATGTTCATTTTTTTATATTATATTTTTGTACAGTCTATAATTTTTGTTATTACATTAAAAGAATAAATACATTGAGTTGAACTATATATGTGGTCTAAAGCGTTTCTGCGTTGCTCAGATAAAATCATTAAATAAGAACAAGCAGAAAAGAAAAGCATAGTAAAAGAAGATATATAGCAAAGTCTCGATGTAAGCGAAAGCCTCAGAACGCAGCAAGTTTAAATACCCGTGTGCGTGTGAGACAATGCTAACGCAATCAAAATTTAAGATTAAAACTTTTATATTTTTGGTTCCATTTTCATGAAACTTTTACCAACATGTCTGTTAGAATCTCCTGATTAAAATGATACCAAATACGACATAAATCGGACAACTTTTACTTATAGTGGATACGAATCATTTATATTTACAGTATTGTCTCCCTGAGGACTCGCTGGTTCGTTTCTCGCTTCTTTCTGACCGAAAGGGGGAGCGAGATGGAATGCTTTGCGTGCGCGGTATCGTGACTGCTCGACGCATGCGCGCGACGGTCAGATAGCCAGACACGGCACGAGTCTTTTTTGCGCCCTAGGCGAATTTGTTCAATTGACCCCTTTATTGCAATACATTTATTTCAGATTATTGATGACCTTACTCTGAATTTTTATTCGTAGCTTAAACCAGTTGCAATAGAATTTGTTATATTTTATTTTAAAGTTTATTTTCAACAATACCAGCAATGAAAATACCATTTCGCACCTCTTGTCGACTTTCCACCCTAGGCAGCCGCCTAATTTTGCTTATAGGGACCAGCCAAGCTCACAGACAGCGATCAGTATGTACATAGCCAAAGAAAATACATATATAACGCGTCTTAGACTAAATAAATCATTTACATGTACTTTTGAAAAATTAAATTCATATATTTTCTATTTTATGTACATATTTGTAACAACTCTGTTTCCTCGCATGTTTCTAAATATTCATTAACTATTTGTTCAGTGGGTTCTTCTTCTATTATAGCACCAATCATTGCTTCCAGTTGAGCTTCTAACGGATCAGTAGACTCCTCTTCCGTAACTGGTGTGTCCGAAGGGATGGTCCGCATAATTTTCTTCCAGGCATTCGCGACATTTATGGGTTCGATATCTTTCCACGCTTCGTGAACGAAGTTTATACAATCCTTTAAATCGTACTTCCGGTGAAACTCCTGTATTCCACAGGGGTTGTCGAGGTAGTTGGCAGTAAGGAATAATACTACATAACTTGTTTACAGCATGAGGCAATCGTCGCAAAGCTTTGGAATCAGGGGCTGAAAAGAAAAAAATGGCCAACACGGTGAACTATGGAAGGGATGGAAGAATCTGAACATTGGTACGAGGAGCAAACGCCGTTCCAATTGACAAATGTACCATGTGATAGAGTATTAAGTGAGGATGAAGTACATAATCCACCTCTGTTATTGTTTGTTATCTAGTGTTCCCCTGTAAGAAAATCGTTCGAGGAGGATGCAGATTGGCCCTGAAGAATCGATTCTTATCAGACAAAAGGAACCAGGTGCCTATTACGTACGAACATATTGCATCCAGATATTAAAGTAATTATCATGGCAAATAATATATTCTAATGCCTTACAATTATGTAAATACGTTAATTCATAAATGCATTTCCAATATTACGTATACATACGTACAATAATGGAGTACCTATTAATATTTTAGGAGAAAAGTGGGGGTGTGAGTATGCATCAGCAACCAAGCAACAATTCATGCGCAATCGGAGCACATACATAATGATATGCAGGATGTCGAGATTGGCCTTATTTTCATCTAGGAAATTTGACAAAGTTGTTACAAAAATGTACATAAAATAGAAAATATACGAATTTCATTTTTCAAAAGTACATATAAATGATTTATTTAGTCTAAGACGCGTTATATATGTATTTTCTTTGGCTATGTACACACTGATTGCTGTGTGTAAGCGTGGCTGGTCCCTATAAGCAAAATTAGGCGTCTGCCTAGGGCGGAAAGTCGACAAGAGGTGCGAAATAGTATTTTCATTGCTGGTATTGTTGAAAATAAACTTTAAAATAAAATATAACAAATTCTATTGCAACTGGTTTAAGCTACGAATAAAAATTCAGAGTAAGGTCATCAATAAACTCAAATAAATGTATTATAATAAAGGGCTCAATTAAATAAATCCGCCAAGGGCGCAAAAAAGTCTTGAGCCGGGCATGCGTCAATATTTTGCGAAGCGGTTCCCGTGCTCACCGTAAGGGTTAGCGACCATCGAGCACGCCCGTCGCACATACAAAGGACGGAGTGTCAAGCGTCCGAAAGACGGAGCGAGACAAAACATTAACGCGTCGTCTGTCTCGTACAGCCCTCGCTCGCTTCCAGAGTCTTTTGCTCGCTCTCACCTTCACTGAACAAGAGTGAGAGAGAAGAGGTGGGGATAGCGAAAAGCCCACATCGTATGCACCAAACCGATCCCACAGGGAGACAATATTGTATATAATTGTCCGAACCATATCGTGTTTGGTGTCATTTAAATCAGGAAATCCTCACAAATATGTTGGTAAAAAAATTATAAAAATGAACCAAAAATAAAATGCTTTTCACTGTGAACCTCGTTTGCATCGGTGTTGTCTCTCACCTATTTTCGATTTCGGATAGGGTTACACGATCGGCGCACAAGCCATATTACACGCTTCACTGGCTCCAAGGGGGACCACCCCAACTAAGGGTAATAGAATTTAACACTAATGTTAGATAGTCACAATTTTGAACTCTAATCGAGATTTTACTATAGATCCTACATTTTTAAAAGTTTGTCGACAGTCTCGAACCTAGGAGAAGAGAGCGAGTGGAAAAAAGGACTGCCGATTGTCTCCATCTTTTTCATTCGCTATCGTTTTCTGCGGCCGAAACTTTTTACCACTAAATATGTATTATCCAAATTATACCGTGTTTGATGTAATTAATCATAACAGAAGCATCACAAATGTTCGATGCTTTATTTATGAAAATATTATTATTATTATTGCATTACTGTGAACATCATTCTATTATATCCTGGTAATACGAAGAGGGACGTAACGTGATACAAATGTTCCTCTTAGGCAACGTGATTCCCTCGCTATGCAAACCGAAGGAAATGCACATTTGGCCCGTTTTCTTTTCACAAGCACACATCTGCACAACCTTCTCCGCTACTCGCAAAAGAAGGCAGCCACAAGCAGACATGTCTGCGTTGCGATACGCGGCTGCGTTAATATACAGGCATGCGTGCACTTGGTCGCGTGTGAAAAGAATACTCTTCGCATTTCAATCCTGGGTCATTCTACATGAATTTGGACAATTTTCGGAGCAACATTTGTGATTTTTGTGAAACTTGAATATGCTGTAGTCTTTAGTGATATATAAACGTATTTCAAACGATTTTTAAAAAATTTAAAAATTGTGGAAATTGACTTTCTTTCATTAAATTATAACTGTTGAACTAAGAGACAGATAAGAATGAGCTTCTGAGTGCTTACACTGGGGAAGTAAGAGTGCCTAATAAAAATTATTTCACTGAAAGGAAAGAAATTTTTGACCATTTTATTTTGCAATTGTTCTAAACAAATGCCATGTTTTAATAGCGGGGCACTATTTAAAAATTTGAAAAAAATGAAGGCATAGTCCTATTTATCATCTTTACGGGCCCGTTTTCAGAAATACGGACACTTTAAAATTTGCCATAATGAAAATTAATTGAATGTGACGTTGCGTCGCCCAATATCGGCTGGACTGGCTAAAAGAGTGGGTCGAATTTCGATTTATTCTTGAAACTCGAATTGTAATAATGCGCAAAAGTTGCCTTACGCAAGTACAAATTCAACGCAAAAAAAATTTTGAAATCGAGTGATACTTGACCATCGCGCAACGAGGTAAAAAATTCAAATTTTGGGAAAAATACTCAATTTCTTAAAAAAGTTGAAAAACATTTTCCTCGTGTTATTTATATTTACCGAATTCGTAATATGATATTTAAACACACCAAAAGACATTTCCGGTATAACATTTCAGTTATTCTTTAAATGGTTTGGGGGAGAAGCTTCTGTAAAGATTTACTGTGCAGTTCTTGGCTCGTCTATATGAAATTGAGGACGACTCAGAACTCACCACGAGAAGGTGGCTACACGAATACACTACATGAATATTCAATAATATAAGCAGCCGCGTGTAATGTGTTACTTAACAGTTTTAGCACTCGCGTTGACTGTTGATGCCGCGCGGAATTTATATACAGGGTCATCCGTTAAAACTGCAACCTACGCGCGCGCGAACAGACGAAAATGGCAACACCGCCTCACGGACGCATTCCACTACAACCATGCATCGGCCCGGCGTTCGGAGGGTCGCCAGCGACCGCTGGAAAGAGGTGATGCTTGAGCTTTGAAAATTTTAGGATGATCTCTTTCAAATTAACGTCACAAGGAGCTGTTTGAAATTTCCCGACCGGGGTTGAAGAATTTGGGGCCTTTTTCGTATAACTTTTGAACTATAAAAGATATCGGAATGCAATTTGCGCCGCAAAATGAGGAAAAATTATTCCCTCTTAATGATGGATAATTCAAAATATTTTATGTTTACTTAATTTTTCTTTTATCAATTTTTTAACCATAATTGTTGTGAAAAGCTTTTGCAAACTGTTTATTTAATACTGTATTTAATGTTCTTTTTAAAATTCATGATGTTGATAAATAATACGCTAGTTGTTTCTGTGTCATTACTTTCATAAATTGAGAAATTAAATTTTTATTCAACTATGTGTTAGTTCTGCAGACCTCAGAATCTATTTTTCTGGTTTTCTTTTTTATAATTTTATCCTTATATGCGGTGCATGCATAGATCGGACGTAAGGAGTAACTAATGGGACGTGTCTTTGATTGTAGCGGTGTTTGAATCTTTTTTCTAGAATTTTTGTGTTTGAATGTTTAACCTTTTAGCTACTCAACGCCACGCCTATACCGGCTTCCGTTAATGTCATTTTTTGGAACGATGCGTCATTATTGTAGCTTTTACACGCAGGTGGCGAAAAATCGCTCCGTACAAGGGTACAGCGCAGCGGTCAACCCTGTCGTAGCTAAAATTTTTTAAATTATGACGGGTACGAGACCAGTGGACATTGTTTTCAAACCTCATTACAATAATCTGGGGTGCGAGTGGTAAACCGATCATAAAAGCGGAGCTCGCGGCTCGTTTACTAAAATTTTTGAAGGTCGGGCATCACTGCTACCCAGCGGTCGCTGGTAACCCTCCGAACGCTGGGCCGGTGCATGGTTGTAGTGGAATGCGTCCGCGAGGCGGTGTTGCCATTTTCGTCTGTTGGCGCGCGCGTAGATTGCAATTTTAACGGATAACCCTGTATATATCGCTATATCTTATACAATTATTTATTAATCAGTGTGAAATTTTGTGAAAATCTTCCTTGTATATTAAGGAAAAACTTTGGCGCTGCAAGTTATATGTACCTCCAAATTGCCTCGATACTTTTTAACGGCAAACGTTGGAAAACATGGGTTATGTCCAGTATTTCTTTTTAATGAAATATTATTACATTTTTTAACATAAGGGATTTGTGCATAAATTTTTCGGTTTCGTTAGAGTTTTCTGGAGTTATGTTTTAAGTCTCATAACGATCAGTTGATATTTACTCAAGTTATCGCAATTTATGTTGAAAGAAATAATGATTTTGGACGATGAAAAATTTTTTGTTTATAATTTTTAACTCGAATAGTAATGATTCAATAAATAAACTATAAATAGAAAAAATGTGTGTCGTGAGGAGCTTTACAACACTATATTTATTAAGATACAGTTTAACAACATTTAATTTTCCAATATTTCTTAACGTTTGGACAATAATTTTTCCCATTTTCGAGCGCTAGTTCCCTTATTGCATCCGAGCCTTCATTGAATTCCACATGATTAAATTAATTCAGTCATAGTGCTTCAAATAAAAATTGGTTTGGGTTATTTAAGTAATGCCCATCTCTGGAATTTTGCCATATAATTGAGGCAGTGAGAGTAACAACGGACTAAGTGGGTTAGTCCGTTGTTGCTCTAACTGTCTCAATTACTATAACATAAATTTGACAGTGATTTGAAGTGATGTATGTGTTACGGTAAAAGCATTAATTTAGTAAATATATACAGTTCGTAACAGTTCCTAGCCAATGTATGCCTAAAATGCATATAATCTAACCTACAATCGTACGAAAATGCATGCATTGACTGCATCACGCTTTTAGAATGATTCCACGTTGGCAGTCCTCCCGAGTAGACGCCATCTCGTATCAACTAGCTGAACTAAATTTGTCACGTGACTTGCTCTGTATTATCGCCAATATGGCGGAACTCGAACTTGGGAATGCAGTCACGAAATTACGTTGTTTGTCCTTATATAGACAGATTTTGGACTGGGTGAGGTCTCATTCGAAAGAGGAAGCTTTAATGCAGCCCGCTCTGGTCATCGTTTGAGTCATAAAAGTCTTTTAGTGACCTACAAATACTTGGAATCTGCAAGTGTATTTTGTGGATTTTTTCTCTACTTTGGACACTCATATTATTAGATATCAACACAATCTGACCCCCGCTTCTGCTCACCTCCACTCAATCTCATTCCTTAGACATCCCTCCTTCCATTCAACCCCCTTTCCATTCCTCCACTCTTCCCATCCACCCCTCGCCCTTCCTCGCCTCGTCGGCCAGCACTTCTCCCACTATTTTCTGCCCCTCCCCCTCCCCCCTCCCCGTAGACTCCTCCCACACATGCTCCCATGTCTCATCCCCCACCAACAAACCCAGAGGAAATGTATTTCCTCTTCTCTTCCTCCTCCTCCCAGTACCTCCCTCCCCTCATCTCACACCCCAATCTAAACCTTGCCACGCGTCTTCACCTGCTTTCTCCTAAGCCCTTCTTCAAATACCCCGGCACCCCTACCACCTTTACCGCTCCATACCATCTATTATATTTCGACTCCCTAACCCTTCCTCATCTTTTCACATCCTGCAATTTCCTTTCTCAACTGACTAACTCCTCTCCCCTCATTTCACCCCTTCCCCTCATTCTTTCCAACCCCTCCACTGTCCATCCCCTCCCCTCAAAGGAACCCTTCCTTTCCTCTCCCCCCCACCCAGAACGTTTCCCCTCATTGTTCTACCGTTTATTTCCTCCCAGCACATACTAGCTACTTCCCCTCCTTGTCCCCTCCAGCTTCCTTTCATATCTCCATGCCTTCAACCCCGCCTTACCCTTCAACCTATCCTTCTGCAATTCCTCCCTGACCATATAACCCGGTGTGTACCAGTCCACCCCCAACAATCAGAAACGTCTCATGCAACCCCTCAACCCTCTCTCTCTCCGTCCATCCCCATATCGCCCATCCCATAGCTCATCGTCGCCCACACCAACTTATCAAATAACTATACTCTTCACCCAGTCCTTCCCAAACCTCCTCTTACCAATCCCCCAAACCCTCCCTATCACCGCCGCCGCTTTCCTCACCCTCTCTTCCACATGGGCCTCCTGTCCCCCACTCCCCATCAGCGTATACCACAGGTATTTAAACGTCCTCACTTCCTCCACCTCCTTTCCCTTCCACCTCCACACCACCCTCTTCCATCTCCCTCCCCTCTCCAACACCTCATCATTTTCGATTTTCCCACGTCTAATTGTAAGCCCTTCCCAAATATATACCGCTCAAGCTTCTCCATCATACCTTTCATCTCCTCCTCATTCTCAGCCACCACCGCCACATCGTCCGCTTAAGCCAGGTTGTATACTTTCCTCCCCCCAGTCTCACTCCTCTCCACGCTCCTTTCTCCCACACCTCGTCCAAATCCGCCAGCAACAACGTAAACATACTTCTACTCAGGAGGCAGCCCTGCCTCACAGCCCTTGCCGTCCAAAACTCCTTCCCTTCCTCTCCCCCACCCTTACCCTACACACCGTTTCCTTTAACACCTTTCCGTACCTTTCCGCTAGCCCGTTTCCCCTTTTCCTCTTCGCCCTCACCAACATCTCCCTATCCACAGAGTCAAAGGCCGCCTTCAGGTCTACGAAAAATATCACCTTCTTCCTTTCCTTCCTTGTCACCTGCCAGTTTATGAGGCGATTCATGTATATGTTGCTCCATTGTATACCCCATTCCTCTACTGAAGCCGGCCTTACTCGGTGGCAACAACCTTTTTTCATCCATGTCCTCCCTTAGCCTCTCCGCTAAAACCCACGCATACACCTTATATGCCGCCTAAGTCAACGCAATCTCCGGTAATCCTCCACATTTTTCCCGACCCCTTTCTTGACCACCAACACCACACCTCCATCCCTCCACTCTTCTACCCATCCTTCCCCCTTCCACACCCTATTAAAAATTATCCAAAGCCAAGCACCTCTACTCTCTCCATACTTCCATACCTCATTGGGTATGCCGTGAACTCCTCGCGCCTTTCCCTCCTTCAGCCCCCTTACCACCCTTCTAATCTCCTCGTTACTTAACTCCTCCTCTCCATCCTCCCCCTCTTCCTTTTCCTTCTCTTTCTCACCCTCCACTCCAATCCACTCCACCCAACACTCCCCTAAAATAGTCTTCCGATTCTTCCATTTTTATCCCCTCCTCAAACCTCCCCTTCCTTTTCCCCTCTCTATTCACCACTTTCCACACATTCCCATCCATCCTAATCCCCTCTACCTCCTTCTCCCACCTTTCCACCTCCTTCCTCTTCTTCCCCTCACATATTATCTTACACTCTTTTTTCCTATCCATATACACTTTCCCATCTCCTCCCTCCCTTCTCCATCTTCTCAGCGCCTTCCTAACCTTACATTTTTCCTCCCTACACTCTTTGCCCCCCCCCTCTTTCCAACCTTCTCTCCCCCCGCCCCCACTATCCCTATCGCCCCTTTTATTCTTTTCTTCAGCTCTTTCCATTCCTCTTGTATTCCTCATTCTTCCCCCTCTCTTTCTTCCCAAACTTTCGTATAAACTCCTCCCTCCCCTCTGCTGTCCAATTCTCCCTTCCTGCCCTTCTTCCCTCACCTTGTCTCCCCATTCTTTCCCCCTTCCTATCTTCACCCCTGACCATCACCACCACCAGGTGATGGTTTGAATCCACCCTCTCGCCCACCTTCATCATCTCCACACTCTCCCTCGTTTCCTCATTCCCTATCACATAGTCTATGACTATCCCTCTCCCTTCTGTATACGTCCACTCCCCCTCGTCAGCCCCCTCTGTTTCCGTTCAGTATTCTCTACCCCCTCTCTACCAAATATTTGCACAACCACTTCCCCTCCCCATTCACCTCCATATCCTTCGACCTCCTAGTTTCCAGTCCCCTTTCCTCCCCCTCCCCCTCTCCCGAATTCACTCCCACTTCCCTTCTTGTCCTCGTATTAAAGTCTCCCCTAGCGCCACCCTTACTCCCTCGTATGTTCCCTCTATCCATTCCTCCGTTTCCTCCAGTTTATTTTGCAAATCCTTGATCACATATACTCCCACCATCCTCCACAAATCCCCCCCCCCTTCAATCACCACCTTCCTATCATTATTCCCTCCTTCTCCTCTTTTTCCTCGCCTCTTGTTTCCATCTCCTTTCTTACCCCATTAACATTCCCCACATTGCACTCCCCTTTTTACTTACCCTCGTAGCCCATTGCTTTCCCCACACGTATCCCTTCGGCAGCCTATTCCTTACATAATCTCAGTCTCTTTCCTCCATCCACATTTTACACATCACTGCAATCTCCCATTCATCCAGCCCTTTTCAAAAATCCCCATCTTTATTCTTTACTCCTGCCACAATTCATAAAGCCACCTTATAACTACCTCCACTGGTCACCTCCTCCCGCCCCTTCAACCCCTCCCTTCTCCCCCTTCCCCACTCCCTTAGTTTCCCTGCACCTCCATCCATTTCTCAGCCACCTCACCCCATCTCTTCATTTTCCCGTTTACCCACTTCTTCATGTACCCAATCTGCACATCTTCTCCCTCTCCCTTTCCCTCTCTGCCACTCTTTCAAATTTTCCATCTTCCCCTCCTCTCCTCCACCGTGAGGATGATTTTTCAGATCTTTCCTTGTTTCCATCACTTTCCTTTTCTTCTCCCTCCCCGCCAATATCACCAGCACCATTCCGCTACCGTCCCCTCCCGCTCTTCCTATCCTTGCCACCTCTTTTATGCCTCCCCCCTCCAGTCCCATCTTGCCACACAACTTCCCCCCCCCCCCTCCACCTCCCTTCCTTCTATCGCCAAACCCCTTACTACCACATTGCTCCTTCTGACCTCTCTTTCCTTTTTATCCTGCTTTACCTCCATTCATCTCATCCTAAGTCTCCGCTCCTCCATTTGCCCTTCTTCCACCACTCCCTTATCGCCTCTTCCTTTTCCCAGCTCTCTACCTTCTCCATCACCTCCTCCATTCTAATCTCCCTTTTTTCCACATCTCCAACTTTTCCTCCAGGCCTTCCCTCCTTATCTTCTCCTCCTGCATCCACTCCTCCCATTTTCTCCCGTTCCCCTCTCCATTTCTCCTCCGTCCTTCTTCTCTCCACTCTTTCCTTTCTCACCTCCTCCCTCAAATCCCTTATCACCCCCACCAACTCCCTTATTATATCTCCCACCTCCCTTCCCGCTGCTTTCTCTGCTCCTTTTTTCTTCCCCCGGCGATCTCATCGTTTTTACGCTCTTCATAAATCCTCCCCTTCCCTCGTCCTCCATCCCCCCTAACTCCTCCTCCCTCTCCTTCTATTTCCCCAGAAGCTATCTAAACTTCCTACGCTACTCCCTGCCCTACTGACACTGTCCTTCATATACCTTTCCTCATTCTTCGGCTTCTCTTTTCCTTTTTCTTCCCATTTCCCCCCTTCTCTCGCCTCTTCCCCCCTTTCTCTCCATCTGCCGTTACGCCCCACTACCCCCCTTCCGTACCGTCCTTCCCTTTATTCATTATCCTAATTTCTTTTATCGCCGTTCAAACCTCCCGCCTTTCTGCCAAATCTTCCACCCCTTCTCCTCACCCACAGATGCTACTTGCATTTCTGCTGTCTCTTTCCCGCCAAGATTCGCCTATCTCTACCACTTAACCTCGAAACCTTAATCCTTCTATTCTCCTGCCACCCTCTATCCCAGTCTTCTTCCTTTTATCCTTAGACCTTCCACACTTCACCCTCATCATCCACAATCACACTCTACCCTCTCCTGTACCTCCTAACCTGACTTTCTTTCACCCGCGAACACCGGCGCAGTGACGCGCGTGAAGCGAATGTGTTACGCTGAACGGCAGTGGATCGCGCGCCGGAGTTGATTACCACTGTCGACGGCGCATGATTTGCTATACTATTTCGTTTTTGTCCTGAAAACAAAACGCGACTCACCACTTCTGTTGATACTTTTCGAAGGAAAAATGTCTGCTGCATCGGGTGAAGTAGTCACATTTTCTTCTAGACCCTTAGCTTTGGAAATAAATGGAAAGATATCTGCAAAAAAGGGTGCACTTCAGGTGTTCTTTTCCCTTTGATCGTTGTTTAAACATATTGTTGCGAGGACCGGGTATAGGTCTGTGCATGGCCTGCTAGTGCTCGCAGCCGAAGAGAAAAGAAGGTCGAACCCCTTCAAGAGCTTCATCAGGAGGCCGACAAGAGGACTGTCTTCTAATAAACGCCACCGTGAGCGCACGTGTCGGTCTACGTTTATGAATCTATAACCGATGTCTGTATAATGAAATATAGCGGAGTTGTGCAATGTGCATTTGCGTGTAGTTAATATATATCCCTTTGTACCGGGGTGGCCGGCGAAGGAAACACCCCGGCGTAACACTGGTGTCAGAATTGGGATCCGTGGCTATGGATCCTGAAGAAACGCAAAGAGCTATTGTGCGCGATTCAGCCTGCAATCGCAGCAACGAGGGATGAACGCAGGAGACATCGGAGCAGTTCCCCGGGAGAACGGGACTTCAACGTGGGAATGCTGCCGGAGCGGAGAGGAACTAGCAGGCCATTGCAGGGTCGGCTCTGGAAGCTCGGGATGCCAGCTTACGAAAAGGAATCTGAATTCTGGTTGCATCGTTCTCATTATATAACGTAGTAAATGGCAAGGAACGGTTGCCGTTAAAAGTAATGCCAGCGTCAAATGGAAATAAGGTGCACTGAAGTTCGCTCTTTCGCGAGGAACGAGCAAGATTGACGTTTTGACACATTGACATTTTGACATATTGACGTTTTGACTTCCCCTGAGACGGGGAGAACGGTTTTCCGTGAGGACGACGCGAGTCGCGGACGCCATCCAGATACAACGTTCAGCAATGCGGATTCGACTTGGAGTTGCAAAAAGGAATCCAGGGGCTCGTCGGATTCCGGGAATCTTCATCAGAAGAGGTCGAGATAGGACGCTATAGAGGGAGCGTCAAAGTGTTGGTTGTGGGGGTGCGACTCCAACAGGGACCCGGGGACGTCCAGGAGTGCACGGACCGCACCAAGGGTTGGCGGGTGTACGGCTCTGGGTGGCAGTCAGGGGTCCATGCAGTTGAGTTGCTGGCGGGCGGCATCCCTAGGAGCACAGGCACCACCGAGGCAAGTGCGCGCAGTTGCCGAGCTGCGACGAAGGGAGTTCGAGGGCGAACGTCATCGCAGAATGGCCGAGTGCGAAGTCCCGACGGAGGGAGTTGAGGGTCGAATACCGTCACAGGATCGCCAAATCCCTAAGAGAGAGTCCCGAAGAGTGGAGTCGTTTAGCTGAGATGGGCCCTTCGTCGACCGAAGATCAAGGAACTATCTGGCTCGAGTAGTGTTTGAAGTCCTGAACGAAGAGACCGAAGATTAATTTTAAGCTAATGAAGTGAACTGGGCTGCGCAGGCTACCTTCGTAGCCCGGCCCCCTTTCCTTGTTTGTTTCAGAGAACACGATACCCCACAACGAGGGACCAGGTGTCGGGGGACTGCCACTGCAGCTCGGATGCGACCCCGAATTCTCCGGATGTGCCACAATAGCGTGGTGGTCCGCAACGAGGCGCGGACAAACGTGAAACCGCCCCGCTAGCCCCCTCCCCCTGGAAGCGAATCCTCTGAACCCCGGGGCATGGCCCCGGTGTGGTGGATCTCAGGGGATCCCCAGGTTGCAGTACGCAAGGGGTGGACAGCAACTGGGAACATGTGTCCCCACTCACCGGGCGGATGCGAGACGCAGTCGCACAGATCGGTCGGGGGAGGGGGGGGGGGGGCATCGCGGAGACGGAACCGCTGACGAGCTGCATAGGGCGGTCCCCTGGATCAGCAAAAGATGCCAAGAAGAGGAATGGGGCCATCACGAAGTCAAAGATTGGAGGTCTTCATAATGCACTAATAACTTATGTTGTTGTATTCGGGCGCGAGAGGGGGGGGGGGGAGGGGGAGGTTGTCATAGAATAATTTGATGCAACGAGCAACCGAATAACTATTATTGTTTTGACACAAAAGATGTTCAAAGTTAAAAATTTGCAGTTCTTTTTCAAAATCGAATTTCTTAAAAACTGAAGGTGATGGCGGCAAACGGTTTGCAAACCATTTGATTCGTTTTCAGTGCATGAAAACCTATAAGAAACGGCTATTGAATGATACAAGTCCGGAAAGGGTCAAATTTGGTCGAAATGTGTAAACTTTTTAGCGGATGGTCCGATGATTTGGTCATCGGGAAGACAAAAAATGGTGACTCTCAGTACGAATAAACACGAGTAAGTATGTTGCGGCCGTCACAGAGGCAAAAAATCTCATATGGCTTAAGTCTCAAGGCAAGTCTCATCGTGTAGGGACTGCTTTAGACGTCTGCTTGATGTATTTGGGTATGTTTATTTGAGTGTGATTGAATTGCGAGTAGACAATCAAAATGCGAACAAATTAGCAAAAAATCCAGCGTATAATAAGCGAACCAAACACATTGACATATGCTTCCATTTCATTGGGGAAAAAATTGAAAGCGGCGAAATCAATCCACAGTATGTTCGCTCAGAATTACAGTTTGCAGATTTATTAACAATGACCTTGCCAAAAGATAAATTTTTTGCTTGCGATCAGAGATCGGTCTACTGTCGCAATGACGAGACAATCAAGCGAAGGGAATGCTAAGCAAAACTAAATTCAAATTTAGCTCTCATGTCTGATATCGTGACAGCGATCGAATCAGCGACCTTGTGTTATTGTCCTTTTGTTTCTATATGTATGAAAAAGCCGTTGGAAGGCAAACCTTCAAGAAGGTTCGAAACTTTCCTTTCATGTTCGGTATTCGCCAAGCATCCATGCGAGATAGAAAGACTGTTATTTCAAACTTCATGTTATAGAGTGGTAAAAACGTGATGTAAAGTAGTAGCTGCAAATGCTAAAAATTGTAATAAATAGAAGTAGATCACTAAAGTGTAATCATGTGAAACTATCGTATAAAAACTTCAACAGGGTTAATATTGAATTTAATGTTTATAACTTTGATAATTGCCAGAAAAGGAAGCTGACTAGTAACAGAACGAATTTTGTATGGTTGATACATTTTGAGATAAAAATTTATTTATACAAACTGTTTTTCACTATTTCAATTTCATAAAAATCCCTGACACTAAGTGCAAAAACTGATCAATTTGGAGTTGAACGACCCCATCAGAATCGAGGAAGACGTTTTGGCTTAAAAGTAGAACAAAATTGATAAAAATAGTAGAGTAGTCAGAAATGCGCGTAGTAAACACATCACGAAATCTAACAATAAGAATATTTACCCTAAGAAGATCTTGATCCGGCTTCTCTGAAGGAGTTACAGATATAGAGTCTTCTTCCACTTTATCAGTTATCATAGCACTCTCTATCCATGAATTGTAATATCGCACTACATTTTCATGATTCATTCGTGACAATAGTTTGACCTCCCTGGTAATTTTCCTATTAAGTTGCCTGTTCTTTGGATTAAGTTCTATTCGTTTTATCGCATAGACTCCTCCATCAAGTGTATTTTTCACTTTGAGAACATCACCAAAAGCACCTCTACCAAGCCATTCAAGAACTTCGAACTCATTTGTAATCCTTGAGTGACCACCCAAAGATTGCACATATTGTCGAATATCAGTGTCTGTTTCCTCAGTCTCGCGATTAACTTGTTCATCTTTTCGTGGTATTTTTGGAGGTGATAAAGCACGAGCTAAAGGAGCTTTTATGAATGTATGTTGTAACAATTGTTCAGCTGACCATCGCCTCCGTTCATCATTTACAAGACACTGTAGTAAAAAATCCTGTAGATCCGGCTAAAACATAGAGAAATCAAATTTACTACTACAATTAAATATACAATTGAACTAAAATACTATAATGACAATGTATGGGCTTGGAATTTCAATTTGGAAAAAGAAAATTCGGCATTACGTATAAATAGTGCCAGACCATTGCCATTTAACTAGCTTGCGGACCTATATGGTGGCAGAATACGGTATCGAAATGGACTAATTTTTCATCCACAGGAAAATATTTACTTTCAAGACATAGAGCAGGCCTACCCCATAGGGTGCAAATACCTCCTGAAGTTCTGGGACCCGGGCAACAGCCGAGCGCAGGACTGTTCCATTGCTACCCGGAGACCTCTTTGCGACTCTGGGCGCCGCGTCAGAAGTCAAGCGTGGAGCTATTCGTTTCTCAGCTCCACACTCGGCTATGTTCTTGTTTGCTACTGTCGACATTTGGTATGATTTGAAATGTACCGTCCTCAATGTGTGAATTATAGTAAGGAACCCCGGGATGATGCATATGTATAAGAAGTAATAAAATTGAAAATATAAACACGTATTATAAAATTTCACCGAAACATAACATATTTAGAATGTTATTACTATATAAATAAATAACTTACAAAAATAAAGAATAGAATTGTATATATTATATAATTTTTTACTTTTGGAAATGTATTAGCATTAGTGTAAATATATATATATATATATATATATATAAATATATATATAAATATATATATAAATATATATATATATATATATATATATATATATTTATTAATATAATAAATTAATAAATATATATATGTATATATATATATATTTACACTAATATATTTACACTATATATAATGTATGTATATAATACTACACACACACACGCGCGCGCACACACGCACGCACACACACACACACACACACACACACACACACACGCACGCACGCACGCACGCACGCACGCACGCACGCACGCACACACACACACACACACACGCACACATCCCCCCCTCCCCATAAACATGACTCATGTATGAAAGAAGCTAATTCCCTTTAATTCACGAAAAAACGTAAAAAAGTTCACATGCAAAGATTGTGAAATCAACTTTGCTAATTGTAATCGTATTCTCCTTCTCCGCTCGAACACTGATTCCTCTGTGACTTCTTATACTTGACATTCCTTTATTGGCCACAAATCAATTCAGTGCTCAGATTTTCAGCTGCGGTTTTAAGGAATTAGCGGGCCGTTGTGTTTTTATTCAGAGGAATCAGTGTTCCAGCGGAGAACGAGAATACAATTGGAAGTAGCAAAGTTGATTTCACAATCTTTGCATGTGAACTTTTTTACGTTTTTTCGTGAATTCAAGGGAATTAACTTCTTTCATACATGAACCATGTTTATGGGGGGGGGGGGGGATTTCCTCACTTTTTTCATAATTTGTGAATAATAAAATTCGATTTTGTATATACATATTTCTTAAAACTCTAAAATAAAATTATACATGAAAGTGTGCTTATTGCATTTGCTCGTGCAGCAGGGTTTCTTTCTCTTTCTCTCCTGCTTCGATTATCTGTAAATATATAAAGGCCACATTTTAATTACAACTTAACGTAGAACTTATAGAAAAACAGGGGCCTTTTTCTATAGTAAGTGTACATAATGTGTAGCAAAGGGTATAGCAAAAAGTTTTGTTGCAGGGACTTTTAATGCTAATGGTAATTTAGCGAAAATGAACGAAAAGATCCAATATATTTTTAACGCACAATGGCTATAATAAAATTAATATGATTAATATAATTAATTTAGGATGTTTATTGGTGTATTAAAATAAATATATTGTTAATGGGAAACTAATAAAATTAATGACTAGCGTGGGAACTACTGTGGATTTTAAAGTATTACGAACGTCCTTCACAAAAGATTTAAAAGTATCAAGGGAGATGTGTTTTCAGCGAACTTTCTTCACTAATGTAACTTGCTCTACATTGCAAAAAATCCGCCATAATTTTCTTAATTCTTAATGCTATGTCTTTTAACAAATGTTGTCGATTTACCTTATTTGACAAATTTCCAGAAACTTGCGCGTAAGAAGATGCTTCTCTGTCGAACCTTCTCCGGACAAATTCCAAATCTGTGCGTCTCCTTCGTTTCTATCAGCTCTACATAAAAAGTCTATTAAAAAAATTGGGTCCTATAAGCTGTACCTAAAAGGTCTATTAAAAAATTTTAGCGACTTACCTTGTTAATTGAGACAATAATTCAGTGTCTTATAATGTGGAAAAACTCGTGACATTTCAAAAATTTTGATAACTGACACATGGCAGGTTATAATTGATTGACAGCTAGGTGACATTTACTAGAGACCCGTACGCAGCGGCTTTTTGTCTTTTTCGTCAACTGCGCAACCGTATTTTCAGCAAAACCATTCCTGATTGGTTAGATAAATTCTGTTTTCGAATGGTGACATCTACTGGCGTCAGCTGTAGAAGTAATGTTGGGTTCTTACTCCCCTGACTCCAACGGGTTGGCAGTCCCAACTCCTGCTCTCGTAATTATTCCTCCAGGAATGAATAAGACTCCACGTATATGTAATAAAAATAGTGCTTTATTCAGGTACTGTTCTTCTCAACACTGCGAAGACGAATGACAAAACTCTCGCTGCTCGCTCGTCTTCTTGCACTCCACTCTCGCGTCACATGACTCTCGCTCCGCTCGCTAGGGGAAGTTGGCAGCACTGCTCCCCACATACTCCCCCGTGCGGGACAACGTCGGGTGATTGCACAGATAACTTAAAGCTACGGAGTGGGTATATCAGCTTACACACTACATGACTTAGTGGACTAACATAGTTTCTGTTAGGTTTAGTTTCAGTCTTAAGCATCTTGGGCGTTTACTGTGAATCTAACTCGTTTTCTCGCGTACGTCCGGAGCGCGGGACGTTGAGTTGCTGACGGGTCAGCGGTCGACGCGCCTTCGGGTACCGCGTGACCGATATCTTCCTCCGCTAGGAAGTATGCTGGCTTAATATTCTCTGTGGAAACGTTCCGCGGCGATTCGTTCACCTCGTATACACTCGGTCATCGACTCGCTCGAGCACTTTGTGCGGGCCGGTGTATGGTCGTTCGAAGGATTTCCTTGCCCCGACCCGCAGGAACACGTGGGAACATGTATGTATTGTCTTAAAGAAAAACGCGCGCTTCTTGTATTTGTGTTCCACTGGAACCGCCTTAATGCGCCGCATGTATTCCCGGAACTCCTCCAGAAACACCTGCGGGTCCGGCAAGACGAATTCGCCCTGGACGCGCAAAACCGTTCCGTAAACGTACTCGGCCGGTGACGCGCCAGTGTCCAATCTGACGTGCGTGCGCAATCCCAGTAATACCGTAGGTAAAACGCGTACCCAATCGCGATCCGCGTGGCACATTATTGCCGCCTTAAGAGAACGGTGCCACCGCTTGACCATGCCGTTCGCCGGGTGATACGCGGTAGTGCGAACCCGCTCGCAGCCTGCAAGTTTTAACAATGCCGCAAACAACTGAGATTCAAACTGAGCGCCCTGGTCGGTTGTGAGCGTCTGAGGCGCCCCGAACCGCGTCACCCACCTGTCGAAGAAAGTCGTCGCGATCGTCCCCGCCTCAACATTTTTCAGCGGAATCGCCGGAATGGCCAACGCGAGAATCGATCAATAAAAGTCACGCAATATTTGTACTCCTGGCACTCAGGTAGTGGGCCGACGATGTCCGCGTGTACGTGTTGAAATCTCCCGTCAGGCGGTACGAATTGCGCGGGTGTCAAGCTGACATGGCGAGAGATTTTTGACTGTTGACAGTCTTCGCAGGCCTTGCACCAAGCCACGATTTCACAATGTATGTTCGGTAATATATATCGCTGTCGGATTACGCGATCCGTCGCCTTTGCGCCGGGGTGCGCCGCGTTATGGAACATTTGGAATATCCGCCTGCGCAAGGCCGCGGGGATGTACGGGCGGATTGCTTCACCGGTCATCTCGCAGTACAGGGTGGTATGCGTCGGACCCCACTGTATCCGCTTCATTTTTAAAGGAAAGTCTGACGACATGCGAATGCTCTTAACCTCGTCGCCGGCCTCCTGTTGCGCCGATAATTCATTCAGCTCGATCTCCACCGGCATACGCGGCGCTTCTATACGCAATAGTGAGTCCGCCACCACATTGTTTTCCCCTGCGATATGATCGATTCGCGTCGTGAATTACGAGATAAACGATAATTGCCACGACTGTCGCGAGGACGCTTTCTCCGGGCATTGTTGAAACGCGTAAATCAGCGGCTTGTGATCCGTGACGACCTTGCATTCCCGCTCCTCGAGGAGGTGCCGAAAATATTTAATCGCCTCGTATACCGCTGTTAACTCGCGATCATATGGACTATATTTACCCTGCGCCGGGCTAAACTTCTTTGAGTAAAATGCCAGAGGCTTCCATGTGCCCTGCAGTCGCTGCTCGATTACGGCTCCCATGGCGAAGTCCGATGCGTCACTGACGACGCGGGTTTCAGCATTTTCGGATGGGTGAGCCAGTAGCGCGGCATTGGCCAGTTTTCCTTTTATTTTGAGGAAGGCCTCCTCTGCATCGGCCGGCCACTCGATCACTCGCTGATCATTTTTGCGCGAATCGCGAAGGTATGCATGCAGCGGAGCTTGCGCGATCGCGGCGTGGGGGATACTACGTCTACAGGGTCAGCCGTTAAAACTGCAACCTACGCGCGCGCCAACAGACGAAAATGACAACACCGCCTCACGGACACATTCCGCTACAACCATGCACCGGCCCAGCGTTCGGAGGGTTAACAGCGACCGCTGGGCAGCAGTGATGCCCGAGCTTCGAAGATTTTAGGATGGTCTATTTCAAATTAACGCCGCAAAGAGCGGTGCAGAATTTCCCGGCCCAGGTAAGCGAGCCGCACGCTCCGCTTTTATGATAGGTTTACCACTCGCACCCCGGATTACTGTAATGAGGTTTGAAAACAATGTCAACTGATCTCGTACCCGTCTTAATTTCAAAAATTTTAGCTACGACAGGATTGACCGCGGCGCTATACCCTTGTACGTAGAGATTTTTCGCCACCTGCGTGTAAAAGCCACAATAATGACGCACTGTTCCAAAAAATGACACAACGGAAGCCGGTATATGCGTGGCGTTGAGTAGCTAAAAGGTTAAACATTCAAACACAAAAATTCTAGAAAAAAGATTCAAACACCGCTACAATCAAAGACACGTCTCATTAGTTACTCCTTACGTCCGATCTATGCATGCACTGCATATAAGGATAAAATTATAAAAAAGAAAACCAGAACAATAGATTCTGAGGTCTGCAGAACTAACACATAATTGAATAAAAATTTAATTTCTCAATTTATGAAAGTAATGACACAGAAACAACTAGCGTATTGTTTATCAACATCATGATTTTTAAAAACAGCATTAAATACGGTATTAAATAAACAGTTTGCAAAAGCTTTTCACATCAATTATGGTTAAAAAATTGATAAAAGAAAAATTAAGTAAACGTAAAATATTTTGAATTATCCATCATTAAGAGGGAATAATTTTTCCTCATTTTTCGGCGCAAATTGCATTCCGATATCTTTTATAATTCAAAAGTTATACGAAAAAAGCTCCAAATTCTTCAACCCCGGTCGGGAAATTTCAAATAGCTCCTTGTGACGTTAATTTGAAAGAGACTCCCTAAGAGACATCCTAAAATTTTCAAAGCTCGGGCATCACCGCTGCCCAGCGGTCGCTGGCAACCCTCCGAACGCCAGGCCGATGCATGGTTGTAGTGGAATGCGTCCGTGAGGCGGTGTTGCCATTTTCGTCTGTTCGCGCGCGCGTAGGTTGCAGTTTTAACGGATGAGCCTGTATAAAAATTTACCACGCCAAGGAATCGACGCAATTCAACAACCGTACGTGGCTTTGGATACTCCGCCACGAAGCGCACCTTCTCGGCGGTTGGTCTGCAGCCCTCGACATCGATAGTGTTCACGCGTCGGTTAAGTTTAAAACACGCGCCACCAAACGCATACTTCATGGCGGCGATCGACCGGGGAAATCGATCCCGGCGAGAGCGCGACTCGGGTGAAGTGGGGCTGAGTTCGGGCTCTCGGGACGAGAGCACGCGTATGGGACGCGGCGTAGCGGTTATTACGTACAATTGTGTTAAGCATTCGTTATATGCGACTTTAATAAAACCTTAATCACCGTGGTGTTAAGAGTCAGTGGTTTTTAAAATCACCAGTTCCTACCCTTATCACGCACACCTGTTTCTAACCTCATCACGCACGTGGACGGGAAGCGGTTCGACACGTCATCCTGCCGGTCCGTACAAATACTGGGTAATCCCCATCGGGCTGATCTAAGCCCGAACAGATAGTATGCCCCAAAAATTCCAGTTCGGACTTGCCGAACTGGCACTTCTCTATATTCAAGTGTAGATTCAATTCTCTGAGGCGCTGCA
>OX122892.1:21553605-21775632 GCA_944738655.2 Andrena hattorfiana
AATGGCAGGCCCAAAGGCTGGACAATTCTTTTCCGTCAGAAATGCTACTTATGTAGGTACATCTACGGTATCGAGAAACGCACCGTTACTTTTATTTCGCACTTGCTTCTACGCTCGGATGGCCTGTTCTTTTGGGAGGGATGCAAGTTGGATTGGTTAGGTTAGGAGAAGTGAAAGTTGCTAGACTAAATTTCAACCATAGGGAGCAGATTATATTAGAACCAATCGAATTTGCATCCCTCACAAACGGCTGCTCTCTTGAAGAGGCCCTCTTCACAGCAATACCTCCTCCCCAGTGCCCACCTTCTCTCGCACAGAATACAATAACGCATGCTTTTGTTTTGATATCGAAGCTCGTGTTTATACTCGAGAGGACCATGCGTCGACAGCGGGCTACCCCTTTTCTTCCTGGGTTAAAGATTCAGTATTTAACTGTATGTATTTCACTAAATGAAGATAAAGACTTACTGTTTGCGGACTTGGTTTTTGTCGATCGGGATGTCGTTGGTGGAACTCTACACTCACTAAACGATATGACAAGCGTCTGTCACCACGTAAAAGCACTAACTCCACTTTATCTTTCACAGTTATATGCATTTTTGGAGTGGATTCGTACATGCCAAAGAACTGGTACGTACTATGAATGTCCAATGACTTCTGATCCACAGACTTTTTCCTAAGTCTGAGAAAAGAAAATTTGTCAGAAGATGCCATTGGCCTTTTCGAAAGAAAAGAACTTCTTCCTTATTGGTTGGAAATATTTATGTAGATGGTTAAAAGATGCAAAGGGGAAGTTTTTATGATCAACGAAAAAAAAATTTATAACACCCACCATTTCCTAGCTGTGACCCATCCTGGTCATCCGAACGTAGAAGGAAATGCGAAATAAAATACTACTTATTCCGTCTTACAGGACAAAGGAGAGGCTAGCTCAGAATGAAGAGAAACTCATTTAATGTTTATGATTGGCAATTTGGTATTTTCGAGGAACAGTTCTTCAACATCTGTTGGGTTTCTACTTAGAAAGCAATCGAATATGCTGTCTTCTTGGCTTTCGACAGATTTTGCTCTGAGTTAATACATGTAGGTAGTGCTGCGTTGGTGGATGGTTGCCTCAGTAATTACGGATCGGAACGTACCGTTGTACCTGGCCACCGGTTCGCGGGACATTTCAGTCATAAACCGCGACCATGGCGAAACACAAGGAATCGATGTGTGTCGTTTTCGCAAAGATCTGATGAGAAATGCGCGAGTCTAAGATTTCTCACTTCTTAATAGGCACTTGAACCCATTCGAGGGTCGAAAGCCATCAAAATCGGGTGAGGCACTGCGAAGGTCTGTCCTCGCCACGGGGGTACCAGGCCGTATCTCTTTGACGGGCGTTGCTCCAGAATTGTCCTGTATCTGTTTAGGAAATAAAATAATTATTTATTCTTTATCGTATAGATATGGAAGTGTCGCCGATGGATTCCTTGGGGTTTTCTGATCATACCAAAAGTCGTGTAAATCGGACAACTTTTACATAGGGGATACAAATAGCTTGTGTCAAAGTAGTCCGATTTGCATGATATTTGGTATGATTTTCATTAGAAAAACATAAGGAATCCATTGGCGTCACTTCCCTTTCGACACGATGAAGAAAAGAATTTCTTAATACGCTGGAATGGATATTTCACACTCGACTGCGGGGGCTCGACCCCAATTAGTTACGTTCGGCCCAGGATTCGTACCTTTTTCCGGAAAAAGCCATAAAAATCGGGTGAGGCACTGCGAAGGTCTGTCCTCGCCACGGGGCACCAGGCCGCATTTCGTTGGCGAGCGTCGGGCGACTCCCGCCCGAGAGGAATACGATTTACTTTAATTATAGTACATGTGTGTTTTGTAATAAAGTATTTCTATCGTCTCCCGAATTCAACAACTGGCATCCAGACATCTACGCTCCTACAATCCACCGTCAATACGCCTCGTAGAGAGACACGGGAAGAAAAATGGTAGCCCGCTGTTGACACGTGTGTAACGTACCGCTACGAACCGCCGTACATTTTTCCGTTTCTTTCTATGTTAATCATCACATATTGTTAATTTCCTTTATATTAGACGTAAGATAGTATACAACGCGTGCGAGAGCGTTTCAAACAGCGCGCGAGAGAGTATAGTGACGCGCAACGCATGCGCATAGCCGCCGATTCAAACCACATACTCAGTGCCGCGAGTGAATCAAGCGCGCGTGCGCATATCGTACGAACAACCGGAAGCCAAATATTCCGAGCGTAGTACGCGAGTGGCGCGAACCGGATGTTAATTCTAATTGGTGCGCGAGTTCGCGCAGCAAGTGATTGGTGCGGGCCAAGTACCAGCTACCGGTATAAATACAGGCCCGCCAGCAGCAGTAAAGCAGACTTGGTTCTGCCACCGAACCACATCGAGGCAGCTTTAGTTAGCTCCTCAAATGCCATACCGAGGTAGCTTTAGTTAGCTCCTCAAATTCCATATCGAGGTAGCTTTAGTTAGCTCCTCAACTTCCATACCGAGGTAGCTTTAGTTAGCTCCTCAAATTCCATACCGAGGTAGCTTTAGTTAGCTCCTCAACTTCCATACCGAGGTAGCTTTAGTTAGCTCCTCAAATTCTATACCGAGGTAGCTTTAGTTAGCTCCTCAACTTCCAATCCGAGGCAGCTTTAGTTAGCTCCTCAACTTCCTCGAGGTAGCTTTAATTAGCTCCTCAACATCCCTTCGAGGGCATTCATACTAAGTCCTCCACCTCATCTTCCAAAGCGTGGGGCCAGCTGATAGGCACCAGAAGCTATTACTAAACTGAGGGAGAGCAACCAATAATTCTACTTCCATCTGGGGACGCACTAACCGGCTACCTGGCTACCATCCTAGAAAGCGTGGGCAAGCTGATAGGCAACTGGAAGCTACTACTAAATCAAAGAAAAGGAACTCTCTGCAGTTTTCAACTAAACATAACAAATCGACCAAACGTCATTTCTTTTACTACGTTATACCGACTTCGTGTCGAGACCTTATATTCAATTAACGATTTAGCATCGTACCTTCATACCATATCTTAAATACTAAATACGCAATATCTTTAATTATCGACTAAGCGTTAGAACCGACATAATACTCTTTATAACCGATTTAGCGTCTAAATCGAAATCAAGCATTATACTTTCTTACCGACCGAAACGTAATCACGAAATTACTTTATGTTCCGTTATATTAGTTTATAATCACAATTCAACGACTCAGCTTAAAATCTTATGTTCATTTACGACCTAGCGTCAAAACTATTTTCTTTAATAAACCATTTTTGTTACTTATTGTTAAAAGGAAGGACTCTAGTTCTTGAAATTCGTTTCTTTATCGCACGCCACCCGAACCAATCCTACTATTTCACAGGTAAGCCGCTCTACTTGTGGAATCTCCTGTAATAAACGGCAACGTCTCGTTCAAGAACGTTACAGATGGTTAATTTTGGTGGCAGCGGTGGGATGAAAATTTGCTTTGAAACCACGAACGCGTGGCAAAGGAGATCAACTGTCCTAGCGAAGAACAAGACTCCTTCTTTCTTACTAAGTCAGGTGCGTTAAAAGAAGTAAAATCATGGCTACAGGCGGAGTAGGCCCCAACACCCCTCAGGTAGACGCAGTTATAGAAGAATTACAACGCCTACAATTAAGTCAGGATAATGCGCGTCAACCACATATTAGAATTCGCGATGCCGCGGACACGGTTCCGGCCTTCGACGGGCGAAACATTACAATACATCAATTCACGAAATGCTGTAGGAACGCGAAAAATATGATCGCGCCGAACGCCGAATACGGTTTAGTACAATTAATCAAATGTAAATTATCCGGGCAAGCCTCTCGAGTCATACTTAACGGCGATTATAACACAATCGAAGAGGTAATTAAAGTCCTCAGCTCTCGTTTCGCCCCATTACATTCTTCAATCCAGTTATATGGAGAAATGTCAAAAATCGCTCAGTTACCGAATGAAGCCACTGTAGATTATAGCAGTCGAGTCTCCGGGATCCTCCTACAATTAAGATACTGTAATGAAATAGAGGTTCCCTTACACGTCGCGCAATACAATCAATCCGCGGAAACAAATTCAATCAAAGCTTTCTTAACGGGGTTAAAACCTGAAATCTACGCACGAATGCGTATCCTCGAATTCGCTGACCTCGATACCGCCATTAGCGCCGTTATCATTAAAACATTATGAGAAATAAATTCGCCGAAGAACTATCGCACTCCGCGCAGTGCACAAATTGTTTCGGGTACGGACACTCAGCAACCGAGTGTAGCAGTAAATTTCCAGTAGGGCAAATAGCTCAAATTAGTTGGCGATCTAAATATTGCAATCATTGTCGTAAAGTAGGACACACTGTTCAGGAATGCCGGAACATAAACACCGCGTCCCAATCGACACCTAATAATCCTGGGTCAAGGCCATCGTCATACAATACCGGGTCTAGAACAATGCCGCGCCAAACTCAATTAATAGAATGCCGATATTGTAAAAACAAGGGACACACTATTCAGGAATGTCGAAAGAAAATGTATAACGACAAACGAAGATCCACAGATACGCCAAAACCCGAACATCAAACGCCAGACCCTCCCCAAAATCCTGTACGCAGTCAAGCCGTATTAAAATTACGATTATCCGAAACATGGAGAGCCCCTAGCTTAGCTTTATCGAGTCCAGAATTAAAACCAGATAAGGCAATAATGATGATTGATACCGGAGCAGATTTGAGCGTAATCAAAGAAGAAGCCGTCTCTCCGGGCACACCAATTTTTTCCGACGTAACCTACGAATTAACAGGAATTACAGAAGGTTCCCTATCCACAGTAGGATATATTAAAACCAAAATATTAGATACAGTAGCAGAAATCCACGTAGTCAAAACTTTACCTACAGCTCAGGACGGAATTTTAGGCTCAGATTTTTTCCACGGCAGCGGAGCGGTTATAGATTATTCAAGGAAAGGGATTACCATAGGAAACGAATTACTCCCGTTTAAAAGCGTGGAAATAAAAATTCCTGCCCGAATGAGATGTCAAATACCAATAAAAATCCGAAATCAAACTCTGAAAACGGGATACATACCGAAATTAGACGTACACCCCAAAATCTTAATGGGTAACGCTATAGTTACAAACGACGACGGAATAGGTTATCTCTACGCCATTAACACATCATCTAATGACATAAAAATCGAAATACCTTCTGTAGAAATAGAACCATACGAAGAAATAAAAATTGAAGGGAAAATTGCATCTCCAGACCATGTTAAACAAGTACTCAAACTACTTCGTCTTAACCATCTAAATTCAGAGGAAAGAGCTAACATCAAAATATTGATAGAACAATACGCAGATAGATCCCACCTTCCCGGTAGCGAACTAGAAGCAACAAACGTTGTGTCTCACAGAATAATTACCGAAAACGAGGCACCCATAAATGTTAAACAGTATCGATATCCCCAAGTCCATAAAGAAGAAATCAACCGACAAATTAACGAACTAATACAAAACAAAATAATCTCGCATTCAACCTCTCCGTACAACTGTCCGTTGTTCATAGTAACCAAGAAAAAGGACAGTCAAGGGAACCTACGTTGGAGAATAGTAATAGATTTCCGTCGATTAAATGAAAAAACAATAGGCGACGCGTATCCTTTACCGAATATAGTAGAAATATTAGATCAGCTAGGGAGTGCAAAGTACTTCTCAGTATTCGATCTAGCATCAGGATTCCATCAGATACCAATGCATCCGGAAGATAAGCACAAAACCGCATTTTCCACACCCTATGGACATTATGAATTCAATCGAATGCCATTCGGTCTCAAGAACGCCCCAGCGACATTTCAAAGGTTAATGGACCAAGTACTGACTGGATTACAAGGAATAGAATTATTCGTGTACCTCGACGACATAGTAATCTACGCTAGTTCACTTCAAGAACACACTACAAAATTCATAAGACTAATGAATCGACTAAGAGAAGCCAACCTATCACTGCAACCAGACAAATGCGAATTTCTAAAACGAGAAGTGTGTTACTTAGGACACATTATTAGTGAAGAAGGGGTTAGGCCGGACCCAAAGAAGCTAGAAGCCGTTAAACAGTTCCCACAGCCCAAAACAGCGAAAAATACTAGACAATTTTTAGGATTAGCCGGATACTACCGAAGATTTATAAAAAATTTTTCTAAAATGGACAACAAGGAAGGATCGCAGATTCGAATGGACAATCAAGCAACAAATTGCTTTTGAGACATTACGAGACGCTCTATGCGAGGAGCCAATATTACAATATCCAAACTTCGATAAACCTTTCATCATAACTACAGACGCCTCTGGTTATGCAGTAGGCACGGTTCTAAGTCAAGGAGAAATAGGAAAAGATCTTCCAATAGCTTACGCCTCGAGAATATTAAATGATGCCGAAACACGGTATGCACCAACCGAACGCGAACTACTCGCTCTAATATACGCCGTACAACACTTCCGTTCATACATATACGGGAAACGTTTTTCCTTAGTGATGGATCATAAACCACTAGAATGGCTACATACTTTAGATAATCCTACCTCCAGACTCATGCGCTGGAAAATAAAACTAGCAGAATACGACTACAAAATTATATACAAGCCCGAGAGATATAACACTAACGCAGATGCCCTCTCGCGGAATCCAGTAACTGTACTCCCGCTACAAGTGGAAGGGAAACGATCGCGCTCCCAAACCGCCACGAGTCCGGGATCCCCAAATCCAAGCCAAATGAAACAACCAAGGGGAGATGCATCCTAGTAGTAAGGCTATAAGAGTTCCAACCCAGGTCCTCTGAGGGGAGCGCGGGGGCGGGGGGAAGTGAGGGCGCGCAGGGGAGCGCGGCGGAGAGAAACATGGGCGCGGGGTCTGCGGGGAGTGGAAGAGCGGTTGCGCGCGCACGAGCCGCGGAGTGGGGGAAGCCGCAACCGCGGAGGGGATCACTCCGGGCCGAGCCGCCGCGGAGACCTGACCCACCGTCCCCGAAATTTTTCAAAGGGAGGGAATGACCCCCGAAAAGTCTTTTTCAGACATTGGCCCACCCCGAAAATTTTTTCAGACCTAACCCAGGGAGGGGAAGGCCCCCAGGATTTTTTCTCAAACCAACATGCGTCACCAAGCATAATCCATTATTTTTTATCGGATGATGTCGAACAATGTCGGGAAAGATCGACCTTTTCTTTTACGAACCACGTCTTCGGGACGGAAAGAGAGAGCAATACTTCGTTATAAATCTAAATTCGGAGGAGGGAGAGAGACAGCACTACATAGCGGTACAATCGCAGATATTCTAAAATTTTTAATCAGCGATCTACCAAACCATTATGTAGCAAGCATTCTAAAACTAAACAGTATTCTAAAGCGTTCCGATTTAACGTCGCAGCGTATCGCACGATCTCGCGTAATTCGAATCCTCTGGAGCAGCCGTACGGGATGACGTCATGTGGTGGCGCTAAGGACTCTCCAGACTTTTCACTCCGCGCGGCACGCCTCGCGCTGCAGCCTCGCAACGTCTAGACGCGGCTTATCATTTGTGCACTGTGTGACTTGACTACCCTCCGTGTAATCGGTCTGCGCGAAGTAGGGCGCAAGTTCGATGATTATCAATACTCCTTCCCGAGAGGAATACGATTTACTTTAATTATAGTACATGTGTGTTTTGTAATAAAGTGTTCCTATCGTCTCCTGAATTCAATAACTAGCATCCAGACATCTACGCTCCTACAATCCACCGTCAATACGCCTCGTAGAGAGACACGGGAAGAAAAATGGTAGCCCGCTGTTGACACGTGGTCCTCTCGAATATAAACACGAGCTTTAATATCAAAACAAAAGCATGCGTCATCGTATTCTGTGCGAGAGAAGGTGGGCACTGGGGAGGAGGTATTGCTGTGAAGAGGGCCTCTTCAAGACAGCAGCCGTTTGTGAGGGATGCAAATTCGATTGGTTCTAATATAATCTGCTCCCTATGGTTGAAATTTAGTCTAGCAACTTTCACACCTCCTAACCTAACCAATTGAACTTACATCCCTCCCAAAAGAACCGGCCATCCGAGCGTCGAAGCAAGTGCGAAATAAAAGTAACGGTGCGCTTCTCGATACCGCAGATGTACCTACCTAAGTAGCATTTCTGACGGAAAAGAATTGTCCAGCCTTTGGGCCTGCCATTCCTGGCGTAGACCTTTGGCAGGTAGGTATCTGTTCCAACAGGCAAGGCCACCCGTGGCGCCAGCAAGACCGTCCCCGGTCCTTGCTATTCCAGCGAGTTTTCTTCCAGGGAAAATCAGTAAATTTGCAAGCGCAATATCTCAAAAACCAGTGGAAATCAAGTGTATACATTAAAGCTTATTGAATTTGTCTTAGAACGCACTATCAACTCAGGTCTTCAGAAAAAATAGTTTCATTTAAAAAATCGAACTTGACCATCGTATCTTTTAAAATAATAATCGAAAAAAAAATTCGTCCGCGCTAATAAGTTGGCCCCCTCGAACCATGCAATTCCCTGTTTTTTAAATATTTTTGTCTCCAATAGTTTAGGAGATATTGCACTGTCCAATCTTAGGTGGGACACCCTGTATAGGCGAAAACAAAATCAATTATTTACATATAGTTTTGTTTACTTACTTCGTTGCTCAATTTTTATACAACGCTTAAATAAAAAATACAAAATGAAGCGCAAAATAAACAAAAAATGTTATGTTTTAAGTAAGTATTAATTTCTTCGATTTTTTGCAGCAAGCTGTCTTACAAACAAATTTTTTCTTTCCTAAATTAGCTTATTTCCTCGCGGATTCGATACTCGCCTCAATTTCCATATATTCTCACTTACAGAAAATCATCTATGAAACAAAAATACTTATTGCACGACAGTACGGTAGCGCGACCGCTCAGCGATTATGTAGCTGCGTGTCAATCACGCTACGTAATAAAGCAGCATTTAACTAATCTGAAAGGGAGAGAAGTAACGTCCTTAATATATTATATATATAACATATACCTGAGTCGATTTAAACGATTTAAAGGAAAAGGGCACATAGGCCTATGTGCCCTTTTTCTATCAAATGTCTCAATTATTTTTGTAAAAAGAAGTGAGATCCCCATTTAAACCTTCAAAAATGGAAAAAATTTAGGCCAAGTACATAAAATCAAATAAATCACAGAAAATAGAAGATAATAATAATTACAAAATAAGGACTTCCGTTTCCGGTCGCGAGTGTGACGGTAGAGTGAGAGTGAGCGGTGTTGGCGAGTGAGGGAAAGTCTAGTTAGGAGGAAGAGAAGTGGGTGAAGTGTGTGTGAGGAAGGTGAGGGTGAAGTGAGGAAGGTTTAGGGATAAGGGGAAGAGGCCTGGTATAGAGGGTGACAGGAGAATAGAGGATAAAAGGTATAAGGTTTGGAGGTTAAGTGGCAGAGGTGGGTGAAACTTGGCGTGAAAGAGGTAGCAGAAAGGCATGGGGAGACATCTGTGGGAGAGGAGAAGAGGTAGAAGATTTGGAGGAAAGGCGGGAGATTTGAACGGGTGAAAGGAGATAAGATAATGGATAAAGGGAAGGATGGTAAGGCAAGGGGGGGTAGTGGGACGGTAAGGAAAACGGATGGAGAGGGGGGGGGAGGAAGAGGCAAGAGTTGGTGGGAAAGGGGGAGAAAAAGGAAAAGGAAAGCAGAGGATTGAAGAAAGGTATAGAAAGGATAGTGGTTGTAGTGTAGGGAGTAGCGCGGGGAGTTTGGATAGCTTGTGGGGAAAAAAGAGGGAGAGAGAGGAGGAGATGGAGGGAATGTACGAAGAGGGAAGGGGGGGTTTCAAAAGGAGTGGGAAAACGATAAGATCGCCGGGGGGAAAGGAAAAGGAGGAGAGCAAACAGGTGGGAGGGGAGATAGGAAGGATGGAAGGTATAATGAAGCAGATGGTGGGGGAGTTAAGGGAACTGAGGGAGGAAGTGAGGAAAGAGAGAGAGGAGAGAAGAAGGATGGAGGAGGAATGGAGAGGGGAAAGGAGAAAATGGGAAGAATGGCTGAAGGAGGAGAAGTTAAGGAGGGAAGGTTTGGAGAAAAAGCTGGAGGGTTGGGAAGAGAGGGATAGGAGCATGGAAGAGGTGATGGAGAAAGTAGAGAGCTGGGAAAAGGAAGGAAGACGTGGTAAGGGAGTGGTGGAGGAAGGCCAAATGGAGGAGTGGGGCCTTAGGATGAGAAGAATGGAGGTGATGCAGGATAAAAAGGAAAGAGAGGGCAGAAGGAACAATGTAGTGGTGGTGACAGAAGGAAGAGAGGTCGGAGAGGAGATACGGAAGCTATGGGGTAGGATGGGTTTGGAGAAGGGAGACATAAAAGAGGTGGTAAGGATAGGGAGAGCGGGAGGGGGAGGTAGTGGAATGGTGCTGGTGAAAATGGCGGGGAGGGAGGAAAAAAGGAAAATGATGGAAGCGAGGAAAAATATGAAGGGCGGAAGAGAGAGGATTGATGACGATCTAACGGAGGAGGAGAGGAGGGGGAGATGGAAAATAGAAAGGGAGGCAGAGAGGGAAAGGGAGAGCGGGAAGAACGTGCGGATTGGGTACATGAAGATGTGGGTGAACGGGAGGATGAAGAGATGGGATGAGGTGTATGAGAAATGGATAGAAGAGCAGGGAAACGAAGGGAGGGCGAAGGGGGAAGAAGGGAGGGGATGAAGGGGTGGGAAGAGGTAACCGGCGGAGGAGGTCATAAGGTGGCCTTTCGGAATGTGGCGGGACTAAAGAATAAGGATGGGGACTTTTGGAAAGGACTGGAGGAGTGGGAGGTGATAGTGATGTGTGAAACATGGATGGAGGAAAGGGATTGGGATTATGTAAGGAATAGGCTGCCAAAGGGATACGTGTGGGGAAAACAATGAGCTAAGAGGGAAAATAAAAAGGGGAGGGCAATAGAGGGAATGTTAATGGGGATAAGAAAGGAAATAGAAGCAAGGGACGAAGAAGTAGGGGAAAGAGAGGGGATATGGGGGTGAATATGGGGGCGGGAGTGGTGGAGGGGGGGGAGTATACGTAAACAAAGATCTGCAGAGGAAACTGGAGGAGCTAGATGAGTGGGTGGAGGGAAGAGAAGAGGGAGTAAGGGTGGTGATAGGGGGGGACTTTAATGCAAGGACGGGAAGGGTAGGGGGGAAATTTCGAGAGAGGAGGAAGGGGAGGAAAAAGGACTGGGAACTAGGAGGTCGAAGGATATGGAGGTGAACGGGGAGGGGATGAGGTTGTGCAAATATTTCAAGGAGAGGGGGTGGGGAATTCTGAATGGAAACATGGAGGGGGATGAGGAGGGGGAGTGGACGTATACAGGAGGGAGAGTGAACTCAGTCATAGACTATGTCATAGGGAACGAGGACACGAGGGAAAGAGTAGAGTGGTTAGAGGTGGGGGAGAGGGTGGATTCAGACCATCATCTGGTGGTGGTGATGGTCAGGGGTGAAGATAGGAAGGGGGAAAGAATGGGGAGACAAGGTGAGGGAAGGAGGGCAGGAATTGGACAGCAGAGGGGAGGGAGGAGTTTATACGAAGGTTTGGGAAGAGAGAGGGGGGGGAGAAGAGGTATACAGGAGGAATGGAAAGAGCTGAAGGAAAGGGTAAAAGGGGCGATTGGGATGGTGGGGCGGGGGGGGGGGGAAGGTTGGAAAGGGGGGTGGTGGGACAAAGAATGTAGGGAGGAGAAAAGTAAGGTTAGGAAGGAGCTGAGAAGATGGAGAAGAGAGGGAGGAGAGGGGAAAGAGTATAAAATTTTATTTTTAATACATTTGTGTTAAAAATTCGACATGACTTTATGTCTGAAAAATTAAGGATAAGTTAAAAAAATGATTAAAAGTATATTATAAAATTTTAGGTTATGCTAATATTATGACGAGTTTAAGATTGATTATCCTAATAATTCTTAAACAGTATTATATTTTTGTCTAGTTATTATTAACGTAAATATGTAGGATACAAAAAAAATACTTTGGTACAATAAATGTTAATAATTTTTAAACTTCGGTGAATACTGACGTCTGTACCAGTGTTTATATAACCATTAATCACGCGTTTAATAACTGGTCCGTGTCATGTTATCGTGTCCTATTGGATAAACGCAACAATTTCAATATTAAAAACAAAAAATTATTAAGAGATCCAATTAATTTTCAATTCTTCGACATATAATAAAACCAAAATAACGGTACTATGTCAAAAATTATAAAATAATAATTAATTACAACCATAACAAAAATATTCTCTCGCTTGAGCCCATTAGGTAAGAAGCAAGATTGAACCTGATGAAGCTTTACTGTACAATAATATTTTTGCATGATATAACTATTCAGTTATGTAAGCTTATAATTGTATCTATAAGGCTAATACATTTTGCAATTATATTTCGAACACTTTAAACGTTGCAAATTAGTAAAACTGTTATTATTAATAAAATTTCTTTTCGATTTTTATTATTGGGCCATGTTTAAGTACTGGGCCAAGAAAAGATAATAGAAGAAATAGATTTACCGCAGGGTCTTACTCTAATTTATAAATGGGGATGTGACGGAAATGGGAGTCAATCAACATGTAAGCAAACATTCGGTGGCGAAAGCAGCAAAGCGCGGACTGATTCGTATTTATTCGCTATGTGCCTTGTACTGTTAAGATTGCAGGCACATGGCAATCAAATTTTGTGGAATAATCCACGGCCTTCGTCAACAAGATTCTGCCGTCCAATCAAAATACTTTTTGGGAGAGGAAAAAACAGTATAAAATAATGTGTGAGGGGAAGAAGAAGAAGGAGCTGGAAAAGTGGGAGCAGGAGGTGGAGGGGGTTAAGACGGAAGGACATGTGTGGAAAGTGGTGAATAGAGAGAGAAAAAGGAGGGGGAGGGTGGAGGAGGGGGTAAAAATGGAAGAGTGGGAAGACTACTTTAGAGGAGTGTTGGGTGGGGTGGAGTGGAGGGTGAGAAAAGGGGGGAAAGAAAGAGGGGTGAGGATGAGGAGGAGGAATTATGTAAGGAGGAGATTAGAAGGGTGGTAAGGGGGCTGAAGGAGGGAAAGGCGGGAGGAGGTGACGGCATACCCAATGAGGTGTGGAAGTTTGGGGGGGTGGAGGTGGAGGATTGGTTATGGGTAATTTGTAACAGGGTATGGAAGGGGGAAGGGTGGGTGGCGGAGTGGAGGGATGGAATTGTGGTGCCGGTAGTCAAGAAAGGGGTCGGGAAGAAGGTGGAGGATTATCGGGGGATTACACTTACGCAGACGGCTTATAAGGTCTATGCATCGGTGCTCGCTGAGAGGTTCAGGCAGGAGGTGGAGGAGAAAAGGTTGCTACCACCGAGTCAGGCCGGCTTCAGGAGAGGAATGGGGTGTATGGACAACATATACGTGTTGAACCATCTGATTAACCGACAGGTGACCAGGAAAGGAAGATCTTCTTCATAGACCTGAAGGCGGCTTTTGACTCGGTGGATAGGGAGGTGTTGGTGAGTGCTATGAGGAAGAGGGGCGTGAGGGAAGGGTTAGTGGAAAGGTGTGGGGAGGTATTAAAGGAAACGGTGTGTAGGGTGAGGGTGGGGGAGGAGGAAGGGAAGGATTTTTGGACGGCAAGGGGGGTGAGGCAGGGCTGCCCCCTGAGCCCAAGGTAAAAGTATGTTTACCTTGTTGCTGGCGGACTTGGATGAGGAGTTGGAAAAAGGAGGGTGGGGAGGGGTGAGATTGGGGGGGGGGGGAGGAAAGTGTACACCCTGGCGTATGCGGACGATGTAGCGGTGGTGGCAGAGGATGAGGAGGGAATCAAAGGTATGATGGGGAAGCTGGAGCGGTATATGGATGGGAAAGGTTTGCATCTGAACGTGGGAAAATCGAAGATCATGAGGTGTAGGAGGGGGGGGGGGGAGGTAGATGGAGGAAGGTTGTGTGTAGGTGGAAGGGAAAGGAGGTGGAGGAAGTAAAGATGTTCAAATACCTGGGGTATACGTTGATGGGGAGTGGGGGGGGGGGGGCAGGAGACCCATGTGGAGGAGAGGGTGAGGAAGGCGGCGGCAGTGATGGGGAGGGTATGGGGGATCGATAAGAGGAGGTTTGGGAAAGACTGGGGGAAAAGAATTTGGTTATTTGATAAATTGGTGTGGGCGACGATGAGCTATGGGGTGGAGATTTGGGGGTGGAAGATGAGGGAGAGGATGGAGGGGGTACATGACAGATATATGAGATGGGTGTTGGGGGTGGACTGGTGTACCCCGGGATATATGGTGAGGGAGGAATTGCAGAGGGATAGGTTGAAGGGCAGGGCGGGTTTAAGGGCATGGGTTTATGAGAGGAAGCTGAAGGAGGGGCAAGGAGGGGAATTAGCTAGGATGTGCTGGGAGGAGATAAAGGGTAGGGCAAAGAGGGGTAATGTTCTGGGGGGGGGGAAGAGGAAAGGAGGGGTTTCTTTGAGGAGAGGGGGTGGACAGTGGAGGGGCTGGAAAGAATAAGGGAAATGGGGGAAATGAGGGGAGAGGAGTTAGTAAGTAGGGAAAAGAAACTGCAGGAGACGGGGAGATGGGAAAGGATTAGGGAATCGAAATTTAATAGGTGGTATGGAGCGATAAAGGGGGTAGGGGTGCCGGGTTATTTGAAGAAGGGCTGGGGGGGGAAGTAGGTGGAGGAGAGTGGCGAGGTTTAGATTGGGGTGCGAGATGAGGGGAGGTAGGTACTGGGAGGAAGAGGAGAAGAGGAAATGTAGGGTTTGTGCATGGGGGGATGAGACATGGGAAGATGTGTGGGAGGAGTGTACCGGGTGGGGGGGGGGCGAGAGGGGGTGGCAGGAAGTAGTGGGAGAGGTAATGGATGACGAGGGAAGGGGAGAGGAGTGGACGAGAAGAGTGGAGGAGTGGAGAGGGGGTTGAATGGGAGGAAGAATGGCAAAGGAATGAGAGTAAGAGGCGGCGAGGGGAAGCGGGGGTCAAACGGTAGGGATGGGAGGTGCGGGGATGCGTGCGTGGCGGAGGGGTGCGAGCGAGCGGGCGAATAGGTTAAGGTAGTTTTTAAGAGCGGGCGACTAGGTTAAGATAGATTTAAGGACTAAGTGTAAAAGGAGAAGGGAGACAGGTTGTAATCCCCAAGGGGACACAAAATAAAGTATATATAATAATTACAAAATAAAAAGAAAATGTGAAATCAAAATGAGCTGCAAGTACATAAAGATGCTTTCCAACTGCGCTTAAGATGACACAACTACATATACACAGCTAAAATTCCATTACTCATAATGGCTATTTATACAAAGCAAAAAAAAAGTAGTCTGGAAGCTAATTCCCCTTCCCCATATATATATTCATATATATCAATAATATATATATATCCATGCAGATAATGCAGAACATTGTACATATACACCAAGTACAAAATTATATACATAATATGATACACGCAAAATTCAAGAGGAATACAAGGTGGAGTGCGATATTGTATGTATACAACAGGTTATGGCGATTGGCGGTTATGCAAGCCGAAATACACTTTACTTCCACTTACGTAACCCATTGTGCACATTCAATAGCGCACCCGACCTTGTATTCGTCTTGAATTCCGCGTGCATCGTATTATGTATATAATGTTGTACAAATTTGATATTGTATGTGTACAATGGGTTACGCAACTGGAGCTACACTTTAGTTACTGCAGTGACTAAAGTTTAGAAACCAAAGTGCAGTTCCAGTTGTGTAACCCATTGTATACATACAATATATGCAATGGTGCATATACATGGAATTAGAACATATCATGTCAGTCTATTTTTATTGTTTCTTTAGTCAACGTTGTTGTGTTCGTTTCACTAAACGTGGTATATTAGGGGCCAGATTTCTATGTGCACTTAGTATTAAACTACATCTTAAGTTGTAATCTTTCAATGATGCCCGACTTGATGATTTTGTTTTCTTCATGTTAGAAAATAGCTGTTCGCACAAATAGGTTGTACCGAACATTGCTAATATTTTCGATGCGGTCTTATATAAATTGGGGTATTCGATTTTTGTGAAATTTTTATAGAAACTACTCAGATCGTTTTTAATAAAGAATTTCTCTTTCAGGAATTGGTCAGATCTTAAATTTAGTAGCTCTAATTGCAGCGCAGGTGAAACCGTGTCTATATTTAATGAAAATGGATTTGCAAGTATCTGAAATTGAACTTGGAGCGTTTTTATATCACCGAATTGTTTTGAAAATTCATCATCCAACTTTTTTAATATATTTTTGTACTGATTAGTGTTTGTATTGGGCGTGATTAGAGATCCTAATTTCGCAAATTGGGAGACATTATGAGTTTCTAATTGTGTTTTCCACAATTGTGTTGCCCTTTCCTTGCAATTCTAAGTTTAAAGAATTTAAATAATCTGCCAAATCGGACATGAATCTCAAATCACATAACCAATTATTTTCTTCCAATTCGGTGTTACGTATGTGGAATTTTCCCATACGTCGCTCTCAACCGTTTTTCGAGCTCGAGTCTGCGAAGGGAAAACGCCCTAAAATCCTTTCGTTTATCAAACACCACTAATGGGGGTCATGATCTCGACCATCTGGATCACGACCATGGGAACGGGAATGTTACGACGACGACCCCGAAGGATTTCCTTATATGGAGATTCCTAACGAATCCCCACTCATTTTTGGGACTATATAAACCCTTTGGTTTCAACCCTCGTTGGTTAAAAGCTATAGAGTCACGCGTAGAGTCACGTCGTGTCACGCTCGTACAGAGTTGGTTAAATCTAGTAAGATCGGGCTAAAGTCTCCGTCAGAATCATAGTTAACCTCATAGAATCCGCGAGTCCGGTTTATATTCTATTTGGCACTTTGAAATAGCCACTCGTACGCCCCGCATCGCCAGTGCGTCAACACCGTGCAACTATTGGTAACTTACACATTTTATTTAATTAACTAATCGCGACACTTACATTTGTACAATAACTGATTATTGAATATACGAATGGTGTTCACGTGTAAATCGAGTAGATTCATTAAATCCATCTTTTACCCAGCGATCCTTATAATATTAGTAGCACTCACCCACTGATACAACTTTACCGCTCGAGTTGTATCAACTTTAATTAAGAGTTACGAGGCATTACTAACATTTCCCGCGACCCCCTGATTTCGCATCAGGTTCGTCCGCGCCCCTAACTAACAAAATCATAAACCGTATTCCTTGGGAAATATCCTTCTCGCCGGCCTCTCGCGTTGCCGCAGCCCCGGCTCGTAACATCGGGTACAAGCCGACCTACCGCATCCATAAAATGTGAAATCTCTTGTTTTCCCCTGCTAAGCTATGATACTTCGGTGTATAATGGTAGCTCACCGCAATCCCAATCCACGTCTTCCAGAAGTATTCTAAATTGTCGTCGTTTTAGTGGATTCATTCGGATGTAATTTGTAACTTGTATTACCACTGACATAACATGTTCTAATTCAATACTCCTTGCACACAACTTTTGTTGCTGTATAGTAAATACAATGTATTGTGTCAATTACTTGAGGAACTGGTAAATTTCCTAATTTGCTTCGGAGGCGGCCAACGAAAGCTGTATTCCTGCCAGTCATGGCAGGAGCGCCTTCAGTGGTGACAGATACCAGCTTCGTCCAACCTAAATTCAAATTATCGACCGCCTCCTCCACACACAACATGATGTCTTCCCCTGTTGTGGTGTCTTTCAAGGGGCAAAAATCTAGCAGTTCCTCCGTTGCTATTAAATTTTCATTAACCCTCTTGTTACAAACGTTTTTTGGATCGGCGCGAAACTATCCGTTTATACGATCGGTACGGCGCGAATTAATTTAAAGAGTTTAAGGAATACAGTTTAAGCGTGAATAAGTTTGCTAGCGAAGCAGAATCGCGAAACAAGTACGAATTCGAAGCAGAGTCGACAGTAAGGCGCAAGCAATGTGCGTAAGCAAATTATATTACCAGTTCGTTTTGAGGTCAGGAACAGAGTGACCGATCCAGGAAATCTCGGTCGATTTCCTGGAAGGAATCGCTTTCCCCCTTCCATAGTTCGCGAGTCGATGGAAGGGGACGCGATCCGCGCTCCACATAAGTGAGCAGGCCGTTGCCACCTGCCTAATTAGTGAGACTTCTCAAAGATGTCGTTAATAGGTCGCTTTCTCGAACAGCCCCGAATAAATCCTGCGACCTGCGGAATCCCCGAAATGTCCGTGGATTCATCCACGGCTAAGCTGAATGCAATGAAATTATTGCATAAATCGCTTAACTGGCGCATCACATCTTCAGCCATATCCTGTATGCGGCGCGTCACTGTATTCCGCCCAAGGCTGATGGATTCAAATTTCTTGTGCTGCTGTGGATCTTCAGCACAAACCAGCAGGCACTTCTTCACGAACTCTGCATCTGTATATGGTCGTGATGCCTTTGCTATTTTGAGCGCAATTTTGAAGCTGCGCGTTACAGCTTCATGGCTCATACTACTATTTTCTTATGATTAAAACAATGATTTACTATAGGTAGTCAACGTTAAAAAAGAATTAAAAGTTAAAAGAAGAATTGATAATGAAAGAAAATACTTGGAACAAGGCAGTACTGGGTTATTCCACATTAAGGGGGTATAACCGTTTGAAAGTGTCAAAAATCGGATTTTTTTAAAATATTTTCATAAATTGATGTTTTAGGAATATTATAAATCAAGTTCGATGTAAAGAGCCGGAAGACTGACAATGTTATAGGCATTTGTGTGGAACCACGCAAGTAGCACGGGACGGCTCGACCGATCGCAGCGGAACTATATTTTTCATGCAATTACGTTCAACCAATTCTCTTCCAATTTTGCATGCAGAATCGTAATAAGATTCCACATCGTCCTACGAGGGCTTTTTTAATTCTAATTTCTCGTTTATTATTTATAACGAAAAAGGTGGACTTTTCTCTTAGAAAAATCTAACTTTAACTTTGATTTTCCACCATTTCTTTATTTTCCAAAATTTTCAAAATCAGCCCCGTAGGACGATAGCTATTAACATATTTTATAAGAAAATTGTACTGTTTATTATTTCAGGCACGACATACAGCTCTTTTCAGGGCCACCGTTTAGCCGTCTAAAATCGAGAGACTTTCGGATATGTATCCATAACTTCCGAAAAACAATAGTTTTTTAACTGAAACTTTTTTTAAGTAGTTCATAATACTATGTAAAGATAGTAAAAAACTGGAAATCTTCGTCAAGCCATTGACTTGTAAAAAAATCCACAAAATGTACACATTTTCCGAGGGTTCAAACGGATATACCTCCTTAAATTCATCACTTTTTCCTTGATGTCAGGAAAATCAACCGACACTCCATTCACAGTTCCGCGCCCGGTTTGACTCGGTCCCAGAACATAAGTAGGTCATAAGTGCAGCCCATTTTCATAATAAGAATCCCCCCAATAAACCATAGTTTTCACGTAAGAAATGGTCGATCTAACATGGAATGATCCGTAAGATGAAAAACGACTTACCTTGTCTAATGAATCTCTCTCACATTGTCACAGGCTTTCTTTCAATGAATGAATTTTCTGTTGGCGTCGTTGAACCGTCAAATTTTTGTAGTCTATGGCGTGATGATTATCATAATGTCCTTTGACACTAGATTTTCTAACGCAACTAAATTTCGTGCAACACACAAGGCATATGGCGGTACCTCTATGTTCCGTAACGAGGAACAGTTCCTACTATATGCTCTTTATGGGCTCCACAACCCTTGGACTCCCATTTGCTGAAGTTGAAGCCATTTTTTTTTTTAGAAGCAACTTTCCACAACACTATATATTTTATGTAATGGTAATGATTGCACTTGACACTGAAGTGATGGGGTACCCTGGCACAATATACTACAAAGAACGACTTCGCGTTGTATGTATACGTGTTAAAATATTTCCTTCAAGGTCTTGACACTTGAGAAGCTTTTTCCAAAGTGACGTCCGTCAATCTTTTCCAGAATGTCTGTGAATTTTGGAGTAGGGATGAAAACTTGTTGGATGAACACATGTTTCTTAAAAACTACGTACCTGGTACCTCTTTACCTTCTTGGAGGTGGAAGGGAATGGTCAATAAACTGTCGGTGTTGGAACTGTTACCGTCGCGCGAAAATTAATATGACCGGTTGCAGCCCACTCTTAAGTAATAAAGTTGTAAACCGAGTTGGTCTGTAGGGCTGTAAGCCAGTGTAGGCCATGACGACAACAATGCAGTAGAAATATGGGCTTCGAAGTGGTTAAAGTTAAATTGAAGGACGTTGGCTGCTAACAGATCTGTTGGCTTTATGAGTTTATTGCTGCTACGTGTATTTTGACGAATTCGTTGCATTTAGTTACGAGATACGAAACAAAATCGTACAAATCGTAAAATCGTAGGAAGGTGTTTTTCAGATACTCTTAATTAATAACTTTAGTGCGATAATTGTTATCTCGCTCGCTGGCTCACAGTGACTTTGGAACATTCACGACCGCGAGGCGACGCCCCACTCATAACCTACTCATAGAAGGTAGAACACAGGTATATCCGCATACATGTAACATACTCATAAATTTTATCTATTTTAGTCACATTAAGCATTTTTTATGTATTCACATGGAATTTATGCAAAAATTACCACTGCAGCACAGATTTTAAGTTACTGTATCTCTCAAATGTATAGGTACACCGTGGCCCAATATGGAATTTTTAGGACCGCGAACTCCGCAGAGTTAATGATTTATGGTCAGATGTACGATTTTATTTCGCGTCTCGCAATTAAATCCAACGAATTCGTCAAAACCCGCGCAGCAGCAATAAACTCATAAAGTCAACAGATCTATCAGCAGCCAGCGTCCTTCAAATTGAATATAACCCCTTCGAAGCCCATATTTCTACCGCATTTTTGTCATCATGGCCTACACTGGCAGTAGTATAGCAAGGCGGGTTCTAACCCAGGTCCTCTGTGGGGAGCGCAGGGGGGGGGGGGAGGGATGGCGCTCGGGGGAGTGCAGTGGAGGGAAACCTGGCCGCGGGGGGAGCGGGGAGTGGAAGACTGGTTGCGCGCACATGAGCCGCGGAGTGGGGGAAGCTATAATCGTGGAGGGGATCAGTCCGTACCGAGCCGCCGCGGAGACCTCTCCAAATCTGGCCCACCGCCGGAAATTTCCACAGACGGATGGAATGCCCATCTGAAAAAATTTCTGTGGGAGTGGGTCTTGTCTGAAAAATCTTTATCAGACTCGATCCACCCCACAGAAATTTTTCAGAGGGGCAATCTCTCCCTCCGCGGAAATTTACAACGCCCAATCGGGCTCTCCCCAATCTGGGGACCAGGGGGGCGACGGTGGTGGCGAGTCCTAGAAAATACAACACCATGTTTAATATTGACACGACAGCCTGATTTAATCTCACTCGATTTCAAAGGTTAAACGCGATAAATGTCAAAAACATTGTTGGTTACATACCTCAGGGTTTTCTCGGCGTGCGGGGTTGCACTCTGGTGCAATCCGCGAAAATCCCATTATCACACACCAAAACTGTCACACAAAGTTGTACAAAATGTCACTTGCAAAAAAAAAACGGTTACTAGTGTCGCGATTGAAAGACAACTGGTCTCACTGCATCTCCTGGCCCTCGCATGTGAAAACCCCTCCTATCATGAAATCGAGAAGTGTGTAGCTTTGCAAAAGTAAGGTGCCGTTTTTCTCCACATTCATTTTCGCCAACCACTCATTTTTCTTCTTCTTCGCTAACCATCCTCTCCTTATTCATACGCATCTTCATTCCCTTCTTCTCTTGCACATCATTCGATTAGACAATATCATTGATTGGGTATCGAACGTGTATCGAACGTGTATCATACCACGTTGATCGTGTGTTGAACGTGTATCAAACGTCTATTGAACCACTATGATCATGTATGGTACCACTCTGTACATGTATGGTACCACTCTCAACGTGTAATGAACCACTTCAACATAATTATAAGTATCGTCTAAATCTAGCGTACATCACATGTAGGAGGTTAGGTTGTGGGGAGGGGGAAGAAAAAACATTTATGCATTAAAAATTGATTATATTTTATTTATGCAATTCTCTCTAGTGTTTAGACCACCAGTTGAATATTTTAAATATATTTTGCAAAACACAGTGCTTTGCGTGACTGCCACATAGCAGAGTATGACCTACATTTAGCTTATTTAGAGATTTGATATCCTCGTAGTCAATCTCCAGTGTCTCAATCATCACGTCCGCTCTCGTATTTTCATCGAGGAAATCCGCAAGCCAGTTACGTTTCTGCAGCCCTTTAACGTATACGATATGGGATGCGTCATCTTCTTCATCAATCGCATCAGCTACAGCTTTCGTAATTAGCTGTTTATCCATATTGTATGGAACATCTCCATCCCACCGTAGTCCTTGATGTTTTGCCGCCAATCACCGGATGCTTGATTTGTCAGATTTCGTAAGAAGATATTGTGGCATCGAACTGAACTCCCAAAAATATAGTGCGAGAGAATTGTTCCCTTTCGTGGGACAGCCACCTCCTTGACGACAAATCTTCCATCAACGATGAACCCTTACGGGTCAACAAATGTTGGTACAACCATTACCGGTACAATTTAGGGGCCCGCTCGCTTCCAAGATAGACGGGAGAATGCAGTCTTTCTCGTAAAGCATCTCAATTTTCACGATGAAATTTTCTTTTGATATGAATTTGACACAGGAGAGGGCGTGGCAAATTAATTGATTTTGCGCACCACGTTTGTCAGCTGATTGTATTCAACCACCCGATCGTGTAGAATCAGACAGTAGGCCGTAGTATTTATCGGCACATTCCCTTTACACTCGAATTCTATGCGCACGTCCACTGTGCCATTCTTGATCGACTCATTTTGTCGCGAGCAATCAATCACCACGAGGGGACCAAATTGTAAAAATTCGGCCACGGTGAATAATGCCTCGTTGCAACTATGTCCATAATACGATTTATGGAATTGCGTATACATATGATACAAAATGTCATGCTTATTCTTGTCAAAGTCCAAGTTCATGTCATCGTATGGGTAAAATTCCGCGTTGAGAAAAAGTTTTACATTGGTCAATTTGCAGTTGTTGAACCTAGTAACGTCTTCGCTCATCACATTCCTTCGACCAGTCTGTAGAGCAAGGATAATAACTTGCGGCTTCTCCAGCTGTGCAGATGCCTTCACGGCCCACGAATGCTTGGTTGTACTCTGTAAGGGAGGATACTCGTACAGATCCCACGATTGAAAACAAATGCTCAGGTTTTGCCCACGTTCCAAAGCACGTAGCAAGGATAGCTTATTAACGTCGCTCAGCGTCACATGAGGCATCCGCCACTGCACTTTAAGTAATTCAATTTCTGGTTCCAGCATCGGCGATCCTATTAGAGCATTATTGTCGTTGCGCGATCGTATTAAAATCAATTCGTGACGCACATTAATAATAATGCGTTTGTAGTTCTCACAAAATCCCAGCAAATATTTGAGTGGGATGCAAAAATTGAAATGATTTTTCAATATTGACCCATCGCGTCGTTTCAAGCCCCATCCGGCATTCTCCATATTTTTGTCTTTGCTAGATGTCAACGATACATAGTTTTTAAGGGTGCTAGTTATTCCAACGTTTTTGTTGCGATCAATCTCCACGCCATTCAGCTCGTATCGAATCTCATCAAATAAGAACGCCATGCAATTATTTCCCAACGTCACCGTTAATGTATCGTTTGGCTTATTTATCTTCAATTTTCCCTCCACGTAGAGGAAACTTTCACACGGCAATGTGTATAAATCCTGCTGTTGTATGGGTATTCTTATTTCATCGCTGTATCCAAACGTTGAGTTGACGTATGGGTTGTATGTGTGAGTCTCAAGCTTGACGATGCGATCATCGAACGTCGGCTTCCCTCCAATGCTTAGAATGTCAACCATTTTTTTTTTTCAACTTAACCGCGCACAATGAATCCCAATGATTTCAAAAATTCAATGTTCGCAGCACTGAGCCTCTTCTTTTTAGCACAATCAGAGCTGTTGCAGTTGTTATTGTTGTTGTTGTTGTTGTTGTTGTTGTTGTTGTATACAATTTCGTTTGGAAGAAACGGGTTTCTGGAGTCGTTCAGCACAAGCATCTCTTTCGATCACGTCACATGTATTATCGTCGTCGCCGTCGTACATGCAATCTAGTAGTAGGACTATGGGGATTCTAACCCAGGTCCTCTGAGGGGAGCGCGGGGGCGGGGGGAAGTGAGGGCACGCGGGGGAGCGCGGCGGAGAGAAACATGGGCGCGGGGTCTGCGAGGAGTGGAAGAGCGGTTGCGCGCGCACGAGCCGCGGAGTGGGGGAAGCCGCAACCGCGGAGGGGATCACTCCGGGCCGAGCCGCCGCGGAGACCTGACCCACCGTCCCCGAAATTTTTCAAAGGGAGGGAATGACCCCCGAAAAGTCTTTTTCAGACGTTGGCCCACCCCGAAAATTTTTTCAGACCTAATCCAGGGAGGGGACAGCCCCCAGGATTTTTTTTCAAACCAACATGCGTCGGAAATTGTTTAATAATTTATTTTTTATCCGAAATTGTTTCGGACGATGTCGGGAAAGATCGGGAAAGATCGACGTTCTTTTCTTTTACGAACCACGTCTTCGGGACGGAAAGAGAGAGAGCAATACTTCGTTATAAATCTAAATTCGGAGGGTGGGAAAGAGAGAGCATCACTTTTAAAGCTAAATTCGAGAGAGAGACAGCACTACATAGCGGTACAATCGCTTTCGTTCTAAAAATTTTCAAAATGATTTTAAATCTTAGCGTCGCAGCGTATCGCGCGATCGTGTGTAACTTGACTCCTCTGGAGCAGCCGCGTGCGATGACGTCATTTTGGCAGCGCGAAGAATTATGCGACGTCAGCAAATCTTAAAATTATGTGGCGAGGAGAAAGACGGGTAAATAAATGGAGAAATAATATAGGTTTAAGAAATTTATTATAAAATTAAAAGGATATAAAAAAAAAAGAATATAATAAAAAAATTATCGTTGTGGTGGTGGCGATGGGGACTGCGGCCGCGGCCGTCGCAGTGGCGGCGCCATTGGGCGGTTCGGCACCCATGGGCGCCGCAGCCGAGCCGCCATCGCAGGACCAATGATTTGTTGTAGGTCCTAGAACATATACACAAGCATTGATATAATATTTGCATATAATAAACAGCAAATGTATAAAACAATGCAAACTACTACATACCAGCGGAGGTGGCGGCGATGGAGGTGGCGACGGCCAGTGAGGTGGTGGGGGAGGCGACGGTGGTGGCGAGTTCTGGAAAAAAAAATAGAAATCGACGATATAATATTGACACAAACGTCTGATTTGATCTCGCTCGATTTCAACGATTAAACGCGATAAATATAAAAATATTTAAAAGTACATACCTGGGGGTCACACTCCGGGGCAATGCGTTGTACAACCATTGCACGAAATGAAAACTATTTAACACAAAACTTTCTCGACTGTTGTCTATAACGATTTGAAGACAACTGGTCTCGCTGCATCTCCAAGCTCTCGCGTATAAACTCCTATCATGAAATCGAGAAGTGCGTAGCTTTGCAAAAGTAAGATACTGTTGTTCTTCGCCATCTTCATCACAGGCCACCTGCATTTTCGCTGACCATCCTCTCCTTATTCACACACATCTTCTTGCCCCTTTTTTTTCTTTGGACACATTATTCGACTAGATCATACCACAATCGAACATGAATCGAACATCAATCGAACATCAATCGAACCATTTTCAACATCAATCGAACATGAATCGAACATCAATCGTACCACTTTCAACATCAAACGTACCACTTTGAACATCAAACGTACCACTTTCAACATCAATCGAACATGAATCGAACCACTTTCAACCACTTTCAACCACAATCGAACCACTTTCAACATCAATCGAACATCAATCGAACCACTTTCAACATCAATCGAACCACTTTCAACCACAATCGAACATCAATCGAACCACTTTCAACATCAATCGAACCACTTTCAACATCAATCGAACATCAATCGAACCACTTTCAACATGAATCGAACCACTTTGAACATGAATCGAACATCAATCGAACCACTTTCAACATGAATCGAACCACTTTGATCGTGTATGGTACCACTTTGATCATGTATTGCACGTGTATGGTAACTTTCAACGTCTATCATACCACTTTGAACGTGTATCATACCACTTCTACGTAATTATAACTACCGTCTTAATCTAGCATACATCATGTGCAGGAGATTAGGTTGGAGAGGGTTAAGAAAAACATTTTATACATTAAAATTGATTATATTTTATTTAAGCATTTCTCTCTGGCGTTTAGACCACCAGTTGAATATTTTAAATACATTTTGCATGGCACAGTGCTTTGCGTGTCTGCCACATCGCAGAGTATTAATTACATTTAGCTTATTTAGAGATTTGATATCCTCGTAGTCAATGTCCAGCGTCTCGATGACCACGTCCATTCTCGTATCTTCATCGAGGAAATCCGCAAGCCAGTCACGTTTCTGCAACCCTTTAACGTATACGATATGGGATGCGTCATCTTCTTCGTCGATCGCATCAGCTACAGCTTTCGTAATTAGCCGTTTAGCCATACAGTATGGAACGTCTCCATCGTCCCACCGTAGGCCGTGATGTTTTGCCACCAACCACTGAATGTTCGATTTGTCGGATTTCGTAAGAAGATATTGCGGCATCGAACTCCCAAAAATATAGTGCGAGAGAATTGTTCCTTTTCGCAGGATAGCCACTTCCTTGACGACAAATCTTCCATCGACGATGAACCCTTGCAGGTCAACAAATGTTGGTACGACCATTATCGATACGATTTAGAGGTCCGCTCTCTTCCAAGACAGACGAGAGAATGCACTTTTTCTCGTAAAGCATCTCGATTTTCACGATGAAATTTTCTTTTGGTAGGAATTTGATACAGGAGAGGGCGTGGCAATTTAATTGATTTTGCGCACCACGTTTGTCAGCGGATTGTATTCAACCACCCGATCGTGTAGAATCAGACAGTAGGCCGTAGTATTTATCGGCACATTCCCTTTACACTCGAATTCTATGCGCACGTCCACCGTACCATTCTTGATCGACTCATTTTGTCGCGAGCAATCAATCACCACGAGGGGACCAAACTGTAAAAATTCGGCCACGGTGAATAATGCCTCGCTGCAACTATGCCCATAATACGATTTACGGAATTGCATATACATGTAAAATAAGATGGCATGCCTAATCTTGTCGAAGTCCAAGTTTAGGCCATCATATGGGTAAAATTCCGAGTTGAGAAAAAGTTTTACATTGGTAAATTTGCAGTTGCTGAACTTAGTAGCATCTTCACTCATCACATTCTTTCGATCAGTCTGTAGAGCAAGGATAATGCATCGCGGCTTCTCCAACTGTGCAGATGCCTTCACGGCCCACGAATATTTGGTCGTGCTTTGTAAGAGAGGATACTCATACAAATCCCACGATTGAAAACAAATACTCAGGTTTTGTCCACTTTCCAAAGCATGTAGCAACGATAGCTTATTAACATCGTTCAGCGTCACATGAGACATCCGCCATTGCACTTTCAGTAATTCAATTTCTGGTTCCAACATTGGCGATCTTATTAGAGAATTGTTCGATTTTCGATTTTCGAAAAAAAATCAATTCGTGACGCCTATTAATAATCATGCGTTTGTAGTTCTCGCTAAATCCCAGCAAATATTTGAGTGGGATGCAAAAATTGAAATGATTTTTCACTATTAGCCCATCGCGTCGTTTCAAGCCCCATCCAGCATTCCCCATATTTTTGTCTTCGCCAGATGTCAGCGATACATAGTTTTTAAGCGTGTTAGTTATTCCACCGTTTCTGTTGCGAGCTTGTATCTGATCTCATCAAATAAGAACGCCATGCAATTATTTCCCACCGTCACCGTTAATGCATCGTTTGGCTTATTTATCTCCAATTTCCCTTCCACGTAGAGGAAACCTTCACACGACAATGTGTACAAATCCTGCTGCTGTATAGGTATTCTTATCTCATCGCTGTATCCAAACGTCGTGTTGACGTATGGATTGTACGTGTGAGTCTCCAGCTTGACGATGCGATCATCAAAGGATGGCTTCCCTCCAATGCTTACAATGTCGGCCATTTTTCTACTTAAATGCGCACAATCAATCCCAGTGATTTCAAAAATGCAATGTTTGCAGGACTGAGCCTCTTCTTTTTAGCGTGAATAGAACTGTCGCAGTTGAAGTTGTTGTTGTAAACAATTTCGCTTGGAAGAAACCGTTTCTGGAGTCGTTCAATACAAGCATCTCTTTCAGTCACACCACATGTATTATCGTCGTCACCGTCGTACGTGCAATCTGATGGTAATCTCTTCACCTCGAAAATCGAGCAACCGTCCGTCTTGATCCACAACGCGTATCGTTAGATCCGTAATGACCTGTGCGATGATTGGAAGGTAAACGATTTGCGCGGGCGTTTCCCATATCTTATATCTTGGTGGGACTCTCGGAGAAAATTCATGTATCGTATGTACGCGCTTCCCATTGTTGTACGCGCCAGCGGTCACGCTACATTCTATGCGAATAATGTTCACGTTCATGATATTAAATGGATCGTCCAATTTGTGCCACCGTCCTGGATCAAATACCCGATTCGTCGAGACTCCCAGTAGCCATCCAATGTTATTGGGTTTCGTAAAGTCTACGGCGAACGAGCAGTACAGCTCGCTTTTCATGGTGTTCTTGTTGGGGCGCAACACTATTGGATACATACTGTTGTCATCGCCATCGTCGTTGTCATCGGTACCACCGAGATTTTGAGGATACCGTTCGAGTAACCGCTGCTTCAAATACTTGGCAATGGCGTCTAGTTCGTAGGAGCCGTGGGGAATCATAATGTATTCAATAGTGGTGTCGACGCTGTTGCTGATATCATAGTTTACGGCGAAGTAGAATTTATCGTTGCTCGAGTCGATGTACGGTATTGTATGATAAGTTTCAAAGCTTGTTAGACCAACCTTGTAATCATCATCGCTCAAATCTATGGGTGGAAAGTAGCTCACCGCGAGGGTGCTACTCTTGCCGGTCAGAGTGAATATTAACGACAATGAGATGCCGATCAACAAATTTGGAGTATCGCTCGAGAAGAGGGGAGCAGCTAGAATGGACTACTACAAATGGAGCGGTTTGCTTCGAAATTATGTGCGAGATAACGTTCTTTGTGTGGCCGGTGCAGACTTTGATGCAAAATCACGCAAGATACGACGCGTGGCGCAACCCACGGCCGACAGCGATGCCGTCAATAAACTGTACAAGGAAAAGAACATTAAATTTTTGAGAGAGCAGCAGGAAGAATTAGAGACGAAGCTGGTCGTGTTTCAGAGAGATATGCTGATGTTGCAAGACAGCGTTCAAAAGATATCGCAGGCGTCGAGTTCAATCCCGCAGCAGTACTGCGAAGGAGAATCATGCGAGACGGTTGAAATTGTCCAGAATTTCCTCGGGGAGGAAACGGCCTGCCGCCGATGGGGAGCACATAATGCACGTACATGATAATTACCGCATCATTCGTGTTAAAGACACCTCTGCGATCAAACATGCAAACATTATCGAAATTCAAGAGTAAGGAAAACCATGGCCACAAGAAGCGACAACTCGTTGAGGAATTGCATGCTCCATCTCGACGACATTTCCCGCGGAGGCGCGTCATAGTGTATGGATACGCTGATCTGTGGCACGCTGACGTTGTAGAAACGCGCCAATACTCGCGATTCAACCAAGGTTACCACGACATACTCACCGTCATCGATGTGCTCAGGAAGTATGCATGGGCGGTGCCGCTCAAGACTAAAAGTGGCGCTGAGGTGACTAAAGCGTTTGCAAAGATATGTAGAGATCGATATCCGAAAAATTTACAAACCGATCAAGGAAAAGAATTTTACAACGCCGATGTGCAGAAGCTCTTGACAAAGCATAACATTAATCATTATTCAACATATTCGGTGATGAAAGCCTCCGTCGTAGAACGTTTCAATCGAACTTTGAAGAATAATATGTGGTAACAGTTTACGCTGAATGGAACCTGTAGATGGATCGATGCGCTACCAAGTCTACTTGCAGAGTATAACGCATCAGAATGCGTCCTTGCGATGTTACCCCTGGGATCGCCGATAAGCTGCTAGCCACCGTATACAGCAACATAAAGATCGCTGCTTCAGCGAGATTCAAGTCGGGCGAGTTTGTGCGCGTGAGCAAATTTAAAACCATCTTCGATAAAGGCTATACACCTAATTGGACAACGGAGGTGTTCAAGATAGCCAAAGTACAGGCAACTAATTCCGCGACGTATCTGCTCGTCGATTCCGGTAGAAAACCTGTTGCCGGAGGATTCTATGAACACGAGCTGCAACGTGTCACCGATCCTGATGTATATATAGTGGAAAAAGTGTTGCGTAGGAAGGGGGATAAGGTATACGTCAAGTTGCTAGGGTTTGATAAATCACACAATTCTTGATAAATAAAAATAATGTATTTGTTATAAATGTTTGTTGGATCGGTGCGAAACTATCCGTTTATACGGTCGGTACGGCGCGAATTAATTTAAAGAATTTAAGGAGCACGAGAGTGTTTTATTTAAGCGTTAATCGGTCAAAGTAACAGTTAATATTTGAATATATTTACAGAGGTCAAGCACAATAAATAAACAACGATTTACACACACAATTCAGTCAATTACTAACAAGCCCATGCAATATTAAGAATAATTAGTGTTTAAGCAATACAGTTTAAGCGTGAATAAGTTTGCTAGCGAAGCAGAGTCGCGAAATAAGTACGAATTCAAAGCAAAGTCGACAGTAAGGCGCAAGCAATGTGCGTAAGCAAATTATATTACCAGTTTGGTTTGAGGTCAGGAACAGAGTGACCGATCCAGGAAATCTCGGTCGATTTCCTGGAAGGAATCGCCTTCCCCCTCCATAGCTCGCGAGTCGATGGAAGGGGACGTGATTTGCGCTTCACATGAGTGAGCAGGCCGTTGCCACCTGTCTAATTAGTGACACTTCTCAAAGATGTCGTTAATAGGTCGCTTTCTCGAACAGTATTGTTATATAAATACAGTGATATATATGTAAATGAGTGAATAATTTTATTTTTACACATTAATTCCATCATTTACAATAATTTCTATACATGCATGAACAATTTTTTATGTAATAATTCCGCTTTTTATAAGAAACGAGTTAATAAATACAATAATTTCTATTTTACAATGGTATATTATAATGTCCCCAGGGCAGATTGTCGGTCGAATCGGGTACGATATGCCGCTTGTCGTCGTATGGACTTAGAATGATTTTGGATTCTGAAACGGTGTACACTTTGTGCAATTTAGATCGTATGCAGGATTGTCTGCGAAACATTTCAATCTCCCTTTGCAAACACTGCACGTAGTCGTCGAAAGTTATCGTTCTGGTTATGACGTTGGTCTTGACGCCTGTCGCCTTTTTCGTATCATTGTTGCCGTCTACGCGAAGTGCATACATTTTCGCTCTAAGACCTACGAATTAGGTCATTATCGCACTGTTATTTTCGTCTTTCATCAGCCCCAAAACCTTCTTATTTAAGCGCGGCATATTATATGTGATGTCGATAGGATAATCGCTTGTGTCGAATCTACAGATATTATCTTTCATGGACTCGTAGATATCTTCGCATTGAATATGATAAATGAGGCTGTCTGTGTCTGTGTATAGAATTTTACAATTTGGTCCGTGCAGGAGAGAAATGTAATCGTGATGAAATTCAAACAAACAAATTTTTTATATGTCCAGAATGCACATACCCACGTATATCGGTTTGATGAATTTCACCTCGAGTTTTCGCAATTCAACAGCTATTAAATTTTCCGAAATCATTGCCTCCGCAAAATATCGTCCATCCCAATTTGTCAAAAGTTTTACATCGACATGATTTCGTACATTTACCATAGTTTTACCGAATACCGCATTGTTCATCAATTTGTACAAATTTTTTTCAAAATCGTTCCTCGTGCCTATTCTAAACCGTGTATTGAGTTCGATGTAATTGCGGAGCCAGGGGGATTTAGCGAATTGAAGCACGTGGTGTGTCTTTGTAATAGGAAGACCGTGACACATGCACTGCTGCAGGTTGCGATAATGGATAACGTAACGCTGCTTATCATATACCGTTGCGAGCAACTTTTCCTGTCTGCTACCAGGTGGTTTGGCACGCGTCGGGCAGAACGGTAGATCAGTATGCAGGCTTTGCGGATATTCCAGATCTACCTCGAGAATGTATTTCGTGAGCGAATCGACAGTGATTGAAGACACATCAAAATTTGCAACATCTTCGACCCATTGAAATTTGGCGTATGGCAGGGGTTGACACATTGCCCATCCATACAAATTGTTCACATCAAAGTACATCAAGTACGATGATTGTTCCGATGCATCGTAAGATGACATGTACTTGTTATTGGCATGTGCGTATCTTCCGGAACATTGACTTAAACCCCCACCTATACCGCGTTCGATAAACATGACCCTATCAACGTCTGTGAGTAACTCGAATGTAATTTTGGTATGTTTTAGCATGGCATCCCACGTGAAACCAGGTAATGTATAATAATGCGCTGTATCTAATCCGTAACTCTTGTTACAACTTTCGCGAAAATTTTCAAAAATATCTGCCAATAACAAGACATCTGTCTTCAGATACAAGTCGCTGTATTCACCCAAGGTTCTAATGTTGAAACGCTGCCAGACAGTCTCGGCATGTGCATAATCGCTCTCGGATACAGTCTCACCCGTTAACGAAGTGTAGAATGATTCGCGCGGCGGTAAGCATGGGTCCTGCAGCTTGTTCGCGCAATCAAGGTATTCATACGGAAAGACACCCTTTCGCGTCAATAAATTGAAATCCTCGGTGGATAATGTTTCAAATTCGGATTTTAAAATTTTTAATTTATCTGCGCTAAGAAAAGATGCTAATTTATCGAGACTGGTATTGAGAAATTTGTACGAATCGGTGAATCGCAATTTAATACAATTTCGCAAGTCTGATTCAGCCGTATCTTCGACATCTTTTGTGAAAGAAATATTATTATTATTATTATTTATTAATATGAACGGGAACCCCCATTGAAATATAAAATAGAAGAACAATGATTTGAGTCAGACAGCCCAACACATTTACATAAAGCTACGGAAGGCGGTTCCGTAACTGAGTGCGCATTGAATCCAGGGAACAATATTAGGTCACAGTTTTCTAAAAATTCGTTCGCACTCCCCATGGCTCTATTCAGTGGGTCTACAGCCCAATGATTATACGCCGGCAGCCTGGAATCAAATAGGGGTCGTCTCCGCAGGTTTCTGGACGGAGCATTATATCGAATTAGCCCTACTAATTCCGGGCAGTCGATTATGTTATTAACGATCTTGTACAAGAATAATAAATCCGCCGTCGTCCTACGATTCGATAAGGAGGCAAGTCCTAAAGAGCTCAGGATAGGCCCATAGTCATGATCATCAATCCTCATAGGATTACCTAAGGCCCGAGCTGCAAATCGCAGAAACCTATGCTGCACCCTTTCCAGTAATTGAATATATTTCATGTGCCTCGGATTCCAGATTACCGACGCATATTCTAGATGAGGACGCACCAAGGCGATATAAAGTATTTTCAACGTCTCCTTCTTTTTGAATCCTTTTGCGAATCTCACAATGGCACCTAAGGTTTTATATGCGTTACTACTAATGCGAGTGTAGTGTTTCCTAAAATCGAGCCCCGGCGTGATGGTGACCCCTAGATCAAGCACTTCCTGCACATCATTAAGGACTGAGTTTCCTAGCATGAAGGGGTACAAGACCATTGAAGAGGCACGTGCCGCCCTCAGCACAAAACATTTATCTAGGTTCAAGGTCATTTTATTGCACGTGCACCATTGCTCTAGACTCCGCAAATCTGCTTGCAATAAAACCGCGTCCTGTATGTCCTTTATCCTTCTGAAAATTTTTAAGTCATCGGCGTATAACAGAAATCTGGAGTTACAAAGAACATCACCTAGGTCGTTTATAAATATATTGAAAAGCAATGGGCCTAGCCAATGTGATCCCTGAGGTACCCCCGAGATCGCTCGAAAAGATTCAGATCTCAGACCCCCAATTTTTACAACCTGCTCCCTACCACTGAGATAACTCCCCACCCATGATAGGAGGGGGATGCGAGCACCCATGGTAGTTAATTTCCTTAGAAGCAGTTGGTGATCTACGGTATCGAAAGCCTTACGAAAGTCAGTGTATACCGTGTCCACCTGTACATTCTCATTCAGGGCAGCATCTACATAACTCTGGTACACAGCTAAGTTGGTCGATGTGGATCGTTTCGCGACGAAGCCATGCTGTTCCTCACATAACCCGCTGGCACTAACAGGAGATAACTTATCTGTAACTATGTCCTCAAAGATCATCGGCATTACCGAGATCTTACTGATGGGTCTGTAGTTCCGAACATCCGCCCGATCACCCGATTTGAAAATTGGTGTCACATGACTTATTTTCCATTCCGATGGAAATATTCCCGATACCAAGGAGGCATTGAAAATATTCCATAAAGGCCGTGAGAGAATAAAGGCACAGTTTTTCACAAACAGCGGAGGAATGCCATCAAAGCCTGCACCTTTGCTGGCGTCTAGCGACGCTAACTTCGTAAAAATATCGCCTATAGATATCGTGGGCAAGCAAAGGTCAACCATGGTGTTCCCCGTAACAACTACGGGCAGAGCAGGAGATCCGGCGGACGAATCCCTATATACTGCTCCAAAGAACTTGGCGAAGAGATTAGCTAATTATCCTCCTCATTATCTAAACGCATTGCATCCGGGATGCCTGGATTACCCTGTCTAGACCTGACAAAACCCCAGAAATTCCTCGCATTGACCCTCAAGGAGCATTCTGTACGATATAAATAGGCCGAGTAGTCTGACTTAGTTAGCGCCCTGCATAGAGTTCTTAGACCAGAGAAGTTCAGGTAGTCACTCATCGACTTGGTAATTTTATAGACTCTGTGCGCCTTCTTCTTCTGGTGAATCAACTTCTTCAAACGGGGTGAAAACCATTGCGGAAAACAAGAGCGCCTAACACTTCGCTTGGGAACGAAGGCATCAATGGCGATCCATAGGCGTTCATACAGGAAATCAACCGCCGCATCGGGCACGCCCTCACCGGCGGTCCCTCTGTCCCAGTCAATTGAGTTAAGATAATTCACAACGCTTGGGTAATCACCTCGCTTAAAGTCATAGAAAATCACCTCATTACAGTTTTCACAATCACTCACATACATAACATTCAGCTTGACTAGAAGTGGCGGATGGTACGGGTCCTGCCTAGTTAGACAATCAACGCTCCTCTCAGCCGTTACATCTGTATCCGAAGCAAAGATCAGATCAAGCATTTTCCCATCATGATTATATACTGAGTTAATCTGGGCTAGGTTTAAGTAACTATAACACTCGAGGAGGAGGTCTATCGCCAACGATTCGACACTTGGAATCCCAGTGTGCCTTGTGCATGATAAACCCCCCTCATTACTCCAGATGGCATGAGGAAGGTTGTAATCTCCGAATTCAAAGAACTTATCAGAACTAAACTCGTGAAATAAATCAGTGACAGATTCTGAATGTGCTCGATAGAGTTCATAGAACGAGGATGGAGGAAAATAGATGGCACCAATAATGATATGCCTATCATTGACCTTCACCAGTACATACAGCTGTTCAAGATTTGTAATATTAGTCCGTAATGGCTTACATGGGAATTTCTTATTTACTGCTATCAATACACCCCCTCCTCTAGTAAAACAACTCGTTAGATCAGACCTATCATAACGGAAGACGGTAAAATCATCCATACCAAGTTCCAAAGAGGAAATAGAGGAATTGAGCCATGTTTCGACTAGAATAATAATGTTTGCTCGTTCTGCCGAGCACATCTGTTGGTTCTTAAGATCTACAAGTTTGGTCCGCAATCCCCGCACGTTCTGATAGTAAATCACGGGGTTTCTCACGCGTTTTTTGAGGGACGCACAATGGACACTTTACTTTGCATTATCTTCGGCACTCCATGGATGTACCGTATGGTCGAGGTTGTATCACCGTCAGCCTGAAGGTCTCGAAGTCTCATCCGGAGCTGCTCCAGTGCGCGGCGTTGACCCAAGGTTTTGTCGTCGGAGATCTTACACGGACCCCGATAACGATGCTTGTTCCTCAGTATAGTTTTGACTTCTTCTGCTGATCCAAGCCCCACCAACAGGGGCCTCGGAGATCCATCCTTTGGTTTACCAAGCCTTCGGGTCCTCAGGTGCTGGTAATCGGCTGGATGAATCACTGCAAGTATCGTTTTCACCCCATCCGTATCCGCCTCTCTTGATCCATCTGTGGTCTCCGGCAGTTCATAGACGATGATATTAGCGGCCCTAGTGTGTCTCTCGTTTATCTCTGCTATGACCTCCTCCGCGTGTACGCGCCCCATAGACAATTGACCCATTCCTGATCCCATATACTTTTCTTTAGTTATGGGTAATACGTCAACGTGACCTTCGAAAGCGGTAGCTATTTCCTCGATAATAAAATGCGAATCGCAGCCGAATAAATTATGGAAAACTATGGGGAAGTAAAACGCATTTTTATAATTTAAATTGCACTCTGAATGTGCGGGGCCTCTAAACCGTCCGGATAGATGGCAATGATCGCGGACTCGTATATCGCCAGCCTTGAATGGTTCTTCGCAAATATGGCAATGTGTTGCATTGCGAAATGTCGTCCACTGTTCGGTAGTGAAATCAAGCATTTGAGAATTACTGGTCAGAATGGGCTTGGCAAAGTTTGCAAATTTTTTCAGTTCGTCTACGAACCATGAAACACAATCCACGTCGAACAATGCACGAACAATGTACAATGTACGAACAATGCATATAATATGCAATGCTGTGCACATTGTGGTGCTGATATTTAAACAATTTATTGTCTATATCACCCATTCGGTGGCTGTCTTCCGTTTTCACCAAGATGCACTCAAGATCGGCGTACACCACGAAGGGAAGTCGCTCCTTTCTGCAGTGGTTGTCGAAACTCAGCAGATTGTTGTCCTGGCTGAACAGTAGGATGGCACAGTCGTTCATCTGCTCACAGTCCACTGCATGCGCCTCCAACTTTTCGGTGGATCCGAAGCAATGCATTCACCTGCAAAAAAACCCAAAAAATTTTTTATTTAAATTTTTTTTCACGAGACATTTCAACATTTCATAAGTTTATATACATACCGATCACAGATGAATTTCTTTGCCTTCTTCTTACTCAGCTGTGTGCTCACCAGCCGGAATAAATCTTTGATTGGCACGAAGTGCCCTACATCGCCATGTTCTCGATTCGGCGTGTAGAGCAGGTTGACGTGTCGATCCATCTTGTGGCTGGTGAGACGCAGTGGAAAGACAATCGAGCTCGTCGTCTTCTCCACCTCGAAGCTGTACACGTTGATGGAGATTTCGTTCTGCCGCTCAAACTTCCCAATTTGCTCCAGAGACATTGGAAATTCAATGCTCTGGAGATTTAGCGCGGAAGCATATTCAGGGTACGAACTTGGGCGATCGGGATGTCTTTCCGCAGGATGTAGCGCGGCGACCACTGCCCACGCGAAACATGCATTGTCCGCGGATTGCACATTAATCATCGCTCTCTTTAGCGCCAATTCCCGCGACAACTTATAGTGACATCCCACGCGCAGCGGATTGTACTTGTTGACATTGACGGTCAGATTGAGAATTCTTGTCTATGCCCATCCACTGTCGCGTTCCTGGAACTCTTCCAGCGATGCCAGGGTGGGTTCGATGATGCATCACTGGTACCACTCCTGCAGATCGGATGTGCCGAAGAGTTCACAGTTCCGGGTGTTGATGCTTTTACAAGCATGCTTGTCACCAGCAACAAATTCACTGTTAAACACCGTGTTCACTTTGAAGTTTCGATGCAAAAGCACCCCCCACATGCTCCAGCACAATGGTTGCCGCATCCTGGAGGAAGATTCGCGGCTCGATATAATTTGAATTTAACATGGCACCAGTTAATACGCGGATATCGAACGCAGTGTCTATTTCACGCCACAAAAGTTCCGTACTTGAATGTCCGGCACCTTCACGTACAAAACGTCCGCGCAACGAATATTTCAATCCTTCGAGCCGCGCGATTCAACCAACCAACGATTGTTGAACACCGATCGATAATAGAGGACGTTTCACGCGGCTGTGTTCTTCCAATGATTCGATACACTCGTTGCACCGTTCTTCCCACGCGAGGTATTCTTCTCGTGAAATCAATCGTGCAGATTGATCTAACAATTGGCGTTCTACTTGCGCGAATTTTTCCATGATTGTAAATGGAATGTAATCTTTTCCACGCAACACCTTGAAACGATTTGATGCTTTGCGCAGTTTAGAGCGCGCTTTTATGGCTAGTATCACGATTTGGGATCTCTGTCTAACACTTTTGGTGCACCCCTCTCTCTCGAATGCATTGCATGCAAAAACGACGATCCGTCCCATCATGGTTCTGTACAGTTTCTGTCGATACAGCATAATTCTTTCTATGATTCACGCGTATGACAAATTAGCGCGCAAGATCATCCGACACAGTCTCTACTGACATCGCATAATTCTAAGATTCGACGCTTCCCAAGGAATTACAGTATTGTCTCCGTATGTGCTCGCTGGTCGGGACCGGCGTTGAGCTCCTATCGTGAACAGATCCCTAATTCCGAGTGTTCATTTCTCGCTTCTTTCTGGCCGAAGAGGGGAGCGAGATGGAACGCTTTTCGTGCGCGCGGGCGTGCGCGACGGGTGCGAGCACTCAGGTGGAATCGTGACTGCTCGACGCATGCGCGCGACGGTCAGATAGCCAGGTACGGCACGAGTCTTTTTTGCGCCCTAGGCGAACTTTTCAAATTACGCCCTTTATTATAATATTTGAGATTATTGACAACCTTACTCTGAATTTTTATTCGTAGTTTAATTCACTTATAGTACAACTTGTAATATTTAATTTTAAAGTTTATTTTCAACAATACCAGTAATGAAAATATCATTTTGCACCTCTTGTCGACTTTCCGCCCTAGGCAGTCGCCTAATTTTGCAGAGTAAGGTCATAAATCGCTGAATTACCATCTGAAATGAGGGACCTCAGGAATGATTTCGCTAGTTTCCGCGAAGAAATGCTCTCGGCTATAAAATCATAGCTGTCCGATATGAGGCTGGAGATTAACGCGCTGTCGCAGCGTGTCAGAGTGCTCGAGGATAACCCTGCAAACACCTCCGAGCAACCGCTCGCACCCACTACTGATGTCATTGTCGAGGAACTGAACGAAAGGGAAGATAAATCTAAAAACCTAATTATTTTTGGGATGCCTGAGCCGCGCGATACGTCACCGGCGCTAGCTAAAACGGCTGATGTGGAAGGCGTTCGGATAGTTATTAATGAGATCTGCCCCCTCGGCACCCAGGAGCTGTCCACCCGTCGCCTTGGGAAGCCAGACAAGTCAAAATCAAGACCTCTTTGTGTGCGCCTCGACTCGGCAGCAAGCGTCCGGAGTATCCTCCAGAATAAACACCGTTATAAGGGGCCGTTCAAAATATCTGACGACAAGACTCCGCTTCAACGTGCGACTCTTACGCAGCTTAGAGCTAAATTGCGCGATCTCCATGAACAAGGGGAGACTAATAAGACTATTAGATACATACGTGGTGTGCCGAAGATAGTGCCGGGTAGACTCCGTCATGATTCCGCTCAAAAAAACTCACAAATAACCCTTTATTGTACTATCAAAACGTCCGGGGTCTACGAACTAAGTTAGATTCATTAAATAGTTCTATTCTCTTAGCTGTAGTGTCTTACGACATTATAATTTTGGTAGAGACCTGGCTTACTTCCGCAATAACTTCGCGTGAGCTGGGCTTAGGTAACTATGCAGTCTACAGATGCGATAGATCATCGTGCACAAGTAGTTTTTTAATGGGTGGTGGTATCCTCATAGCAGTAAAGAAGTTGATACCTTCTTGTCTTATTACCGTTAGTTGTACGGATATCGAACAAGTTTTTGTCAGGGCCCGCCTCCACAATAACAAACACCTTTTATTAGGGGCTACTTACCTACCGCCTGCGTCCCAGCCATCACTTTTCGCAGGTCATGTTGATTGCATTATGGAATTATACCAGAACTATAGCGAGGACATTCTTGCAATGTTTGGGGATTACAACCTTCCGCATGCTGTCTGGTATAATGACACAAGCCAAGCGTGCTTTAGGAAGCCTGGAATATCGTCGTCCGAAACAGCCGCAATTGATCTCCTTCTTGGATGTGCCGCGTATTGCAATCTTGCTATATCATCTTTGTATAGTAACGATGTTACTATTGATTGGATCTTAGATCCTCTAATTGCTCCTGATGCCTACCATCCACCTCTGTATATGAAGCTTTGTGACCTGTACTACGGTGTTAACGTTTCGGGAGATAATTTACACTATAGAGATTTCAAGAGTGGCGACTTTCCTAGCATGGTTGCTTATTTTAATTCTATTGATTGGGATAAGGAGACTGGTAATATGGAGCCTAGCTTAGCCCTTGAACGTTTGTACAACCACGTTAACCTCGCAATTGATTCCTACATCCCGGTCAGGGCTGTGGTTAGCTCCACGTTCCCGTTGTGGTTTTCTCCTACACTTAAGAACTTAATTCGGCAGAAGAAAATTGCGCATAAAAACTTTAAACGATCATGCTTACATAGCAATTATCTGAATTTTTCCTCTCTCCGATCGCAGTGCAAGGCTACCTTGTCGCGTGATAGTCGTTCTTATTTTGATGGTCTTGAGTCCTCGGTTTTGGATAATGTATCCAACTTTTGGAAATATGTAAATACCAAGCGGGGCGGGCATAATATCCCCGGTACTGTACATCTCGACCAAACATCTGCCTCGTCTGATTTGGCTGCTGCTGACCTCTTCGCACAATTCGTTGGCTCAGTTTATAATCCTCCTGCCGGTGTAACGCCTGCCTTAAATCCAGGCCTGTCCTTGGTTAGTAGTGTAAATATTCACACCATGTCTGTTCCAATTGGTCAAATATACTCCGCGCTCGAATCGCTTGATACTGCCAAAGTTCGATGGCATCCCGCCGCTGCTATTAAGGGAATGTCGCTTCATTTTATCTAGGCCCCTCTGGCATATTTTTAATTCTTCTCTATCAATGGGTATTTTCCCTGCAGCTTGGAAGACCAGCCTAGTTACGCCCGTATTTAAGGCAGGCGACCACTCTAATGTTAAAAACTATCGGCCAATATGTAAGTTATCCGTCCTGCCGAAGATCTTTGAGGAGATGGTAACAGATTATTTAACGCCCTGTCTCTCAGATATCATAGTCGTGGAGCAGCACGGATTTGTTCCAGGTAGATCGACGACTTAAAATCTGGCAGTTTACCACTGCTTCGTCTCTAATGCACTGAATATGGGTTTGCAGGTCGATACCGTGTACACAGACTTCCGGAAAGCCTTTGACTCGGTAGACCATGGTATTCTGCAGCACAAATTATCCATGATTGGTATTGGGGGGACGCTTTTGTTATGGATCTGCAGCTATTTAGAAGGTCGCGTACAGGTCGTTAAAGTGAGGGACCAGTTATCCTCTCCGATTAATGTTTCCTCAGGTGTCCCTCAGGGAGCACACCTCGGCCCCCTCCTATTCCTCCTTTTCATTAATGATCTTAAGGTGATTTTCCAACATAGTAAGATTCTCATGTATGCTGACGACCTAAAAATATTCCGATCTATTAGTAGTGCGAGGGATATGGAGTTGTTGCAGAGTGACCTTGGTAGATTTGAGCAGTGATGTGGTGCTAACAATTTGGAGCTGAACGCGGCTAAATGTGTCGTTGTGAGATCCCATAGGGCTGCCAGTGGATTTGTGGCGACGTATAAGCTTCGTGACACCCCATTGATTGAAGTGGTTGAAGTCAGTGATCTTGGGGTTATGTTCGCGACCGGGCTTGATTTTCGTAACCACTATCGGAAGATCTCTTGTAAGGCTATGAAAACCCATGGGTTTATTGCTCGAGTTGGTAAACATTTTAGGCAGACCAGAACGCTTAAGTTGTTATATGTGGCGCTTGTGAGACCTCAGTTAGAGTACGCATCGGTAATTTGGAACCCAAGACATAAGCTATATATTAGCTTAATCGAAAGGGTCCAACACAGGTTTCTGAGGCAAGCCATGAGGTTATCTGGTAGTCCTGTGCGGTTCTGCGACCATGATTATTGTCCAGCCTTACAGACGACAAGGCTTACTTCCCTCACTAATCGTCGAGTCTGTTCTAATCTGCTCTTCCTCTATAAAGTAATCAACGGTCATATAAATTGTCATGAGCTTGTAGCACTAATTTGTTATCATGCCCCTCAAAGGTCACTGCGTCCGAGACCCCTTTTTGTACCGAGGGTTCCCGCCTATAGTCACTATACCGCTGACCCCATAAATCGCGCAATGGAAGAGTTGGATCGGTGCTGTGAAGGCACAGACCCGTTTGCAGGTTCAATGCACCGGTTCCGTGCGCATCTGTTTAGGCATCTTCTGTAGCAATAATCAAAATTTTCTCTAGCGTCGTGAGTCAGGCATGAACAGGCAGACTGATATATGTATTATTTGATGCAGTTTATGTTAAGTTATGTTATGTTATCTTATCTTATCTTATTTTATTTTTGTTATTTTATGTTAAGGTATTTTTGATATATTTTTTATTTTTTCTTATTTTAATCTTACTGTGTAATAATTGTATTAATTGTTATCTCTGTATACTAAAGGGTTTCCCGTTTAAATAATAATAATAATAATAATAATAATAATAATAATAATAATAATAATAAATAATCTCAAATAAATGTATTATAATAAAGGACGCAATTTGACAAGTTCGCCTAGGGCGCAAAAAAGACTTGAGCCGAGCCTGCGTCAAGATTTTGCGAAGCGATTCCCGTGCTCGCCGTAAGTGCTTGCGACCATCGCGCACGCTCGTCGCGCACGCAAAGGACGGAGTGTTACAGCGCCCGAAAGACGGAGGGAGACAAAACATCAACGCGTCGTCTGTCTCGTACCGCCCACGCTCGCTTTCAGTGGCTCTCGTTCGCTCTCATTTCATCTCGCTCTTACCTTCGCGGGACAAGAGTGAGACAGAAGTGGTGGGGATAGCGACAAGCACGTGTCGTGTGCACCAAACTGAGCACATCCGGAGACAATACTGTATATTACATTCAACACGTGTCGAGACTTTTATCCTTGAGGGTGGGTTTAAATTACACGCGATCGTGCGATATGCTGCGTCGTTAGCATTGAAACACATTATGGAAAATGGTAGTTTTAGAATAAATGCGGTGGTGGGGGAATCAATTGCACCTCTAGTTAAGCCTGTGTCCGGATGCTATTTCATCAATTGCTCAGTAGCCTCAGTGACTTTTGACGGAACAGATAGTGCTCCGAAAAAATGTGCAGTACCAGTGCCGAAGGAAACGTCGGATGCATGAATTATTACGTTCCGATCATACGAGATGATGGTGTAGCCCCATGCGGGGAGAATACATTTGATTGGTAAGGCTTAACTTTCACATATTCTCTAAATTTTTTTATGTTTATTCCTGATACGAGTGGACAATTTCATAGCTTTGATTGTTCTTTTAGCCCGCGTCGAGCATTGCGCATCATGGTCAGAAGATACGCATTAACATCCGTGGGTAGCAAATATTTGGAAATTGGAATCAACGTAGGACCTATGGCCGATGTAGAAGTTCTTCTCGGTGACAATCATAGGATTCATCTCATATTACCATGGCATACATGGAATGTGCTATTCGACAGCCGTACAACCATCGAAGAACGTGCACAATTGCCTGAACCAGACTCGATGCGGATTGATGATTTAATAGTGGAATTTCTTCGGAACTTTGATTCACCGATTGTAAAGATGACACGATGTGATAAGTTACTGTATTTCAAACTGAATACAGTATCATTTTTATGTAATCTTAAGCCATGTGTAAACTATGTGTATCCGCGGCTGTATCAAACTGCAGAAGATGCGAGAGTAAAATTTGAAACTTTTGTTAACGTGTTGCAACAGAGCGATGTTGCCTGCGAAACATTAGATACGCATCGTGCTGCTAAAATAATACATGATAGCGAATATTACGACGAGGAGTATCTTGTAGATTGCGAACTGATAGCATGTGCCATCAATGATATTCTAGCTGATGCTCGTAGGAAAAAAAATGTTAAATTGTATTTTTTAATTTCATATTCTTTTCGTTTGTAACAATATAAAATATCATAAACATATATTATTTCCACATTTCATTTGTCGATTTTATTTACCCGTGTCCCTCCTCGTTCTTTCCTCGCCATATAATTTTAAGATTTCAAAGTTTAAAAGTATTATATTTCGTTCGAGCGTTGTCGCGCCGCCAAATGATATCATCTCGCGCGGCTTTCTCATAGGAGTTAAATTACGCGTAATCGCGCGCGTGATGTTTGAAATACTGTTAGCTTTGAAAACTGGCTAGCTTTATTCTAAGCATTCTGCTCGCTGCATATTTGTTTGAAAAATATGTCTGTTTTCTATATAATGGTTCCGTAGATCGCTGGTTAAAAATTATTATTTCTCTGTGTGGTTGGGGAAAAAAATTCTGCTAATGCTGCATATTGGTTTGAGAGAATTCTCGGCGGTTGCCCCCTCTCTAAAAAATTTCTGAGGGTCATTCCCTCTCTCGACCAAGTCGGAATAAGTTTTCGGGGGTGGGCCCCTACCTCTGAAAAATCTTTTTTCGGTCGAGCCGCCGTGGAAACCTCTACAGATCTGGCCCACCGCTGGAAATTTCCGCGGAGGGAGAGAATGTCCCTCTGAAAAAATTTCTGTGGGGTGGATCAAGTCTGAGAAAGATTTTTCAGACGTCGTCGCAGTCGTCGTCGTCGCCGCCGTCATCGTCATCATCGCTGCCACCGCTGCCCCCAAGCCCACTCGGAGGGTCGTCACCGTCGCCACTCGAGTGGTTCTGGGGGTTGTTAACGCCGCCACCATCGCCGCCCCTCGATTCACGCAGGGGCTCTTGATGCCGCCACCGCTGCAGCCCCCCGAGTGGTTTGATGTGTTAATGACACCGCCACCGTCACCACCCCTCGAGCCACCCGAGGGGCTTCTGACGCCGCCACCGACGCCACCGCCGACACCGTGGTGGCTGCCCCCCGCGTGGATGGATGAGGGGCTTCTGACGCCTCCGCTGTCGTTGTCGTCATCGTCGTCGGAGGGTGGCGGCAATGATAACATTTAGTTTCTTTTATATTTTTTCTTTTCTTTTCTTTTCTTTTCTTTTCTTTTCTTTTCTTTTCTTTTCTTTTCTTTTCTTTTCTTTTCTTTTCTTTTCTTTTCTTTTCTTTTCTTTTCTTTCCCTCCCTTCCCTTCCCTTCCCTTCCTTTCCTTTCTTTTCTTTTCGTCTCTCCTCTCCTCTCCTCTTCTCTTCTCTTTTCATTTTATATTATTTTCATTTTATATTTCATATTTTATACTATTTATATTCTTTTTTATCTTTATATTATTATTATATTTTATTTTATATTCTTTTCGTTTGTAACAATATATATATATATCTTAAACGTATATTGTTTCACAATTTTATTTACCCGTCTCTCCTCACATAATTTTAAGATTTCAACGTTTAAAAAATATTATAATTCGTTCGCGTCTTCTTCGCGCCGCCAAATGACATCATCTCGCGCGGCTCTCTCAGAGCAGTTAAATTATGCGTAATCGCGAGCGATGTTCGAAGTAGTGTTAGCTTTAAAAACTAGCTAGCTGTCGAATGCTCGCTGCATATTTGTTTAAAAAATATGTCTGTTTTCTATATAATGGTTCGGTAGATCGCTGGTTAAAAATTATTATTTCTCTGTGTGGTTGGGGGGAAAAAATGTCTGTTTGCTGCATGTTGGTATAGATAAAAAATTTCCACAGAGGGAGAGAATTTCACTCTGAAAAAATTTCTGGGGGTCATTCCCCCTCTCGACTAAGTCGGAATAAGTTTTCGGGGATGGGCCCGCCCCTCTGAAAAATTTTTTTTCGGTCGAGCCACCGCGGAACAATCTTTTTTAGACTCGATCCACCCCACAGAAATTTTTCAGAGGGGCATTCCCTCCGTCTGTGGAAATTTTCGGCGGTGGGCCAGGTCTGGAGAGGTCTCCGCGGCGGCTCGGCCCGATCTTCCACTTCCCGCTCCCCGCGCGGCCAGGTTTCCCTACACTGCACTCCCCCGCGCGCCATCACTCCCCCGCGCGCCATCACTCCCCCACGCCCCGCGCTCAACACAGAGGACCTGGGTTAGAACCCGCCTTGCTATACTACTGCCAGTGTAGGCCATGATGACAAAAATGCGGTAGAAATATGGGCTTCGAAGGGGTTATATTTAATTTGAAGGACGCTGGCTGCTGATAGATCTGTTGACTTTATGAGTTTATTGCTGCTACGCGGGTTTTGACGAATTCGTTGGATTTAATTGCGAGACGCGAAGTAAAATCGTACATCTGACCATAAATCATTAACTCTGCGGAGTTCGCGGTCCTAAAAATTCCATATTGGGCCACGGTGTACCTATACATTTGAGAGATACAGTAACTTAAAATCTGTGCTGCAGTGGTGATTTTTGCATAAATTCCATGTGAATACATAAAAAATGCTTAATGTAATTAAAATATTTATAAGTATGTTACATGTATGCGGATATACCTGTGTTCCACCTTCTATGAGGGGGTTATGAGGGGGGCGTCGCCTCGCGGTCGTGAATGTTCCAAAGTCATTGTGAGCCAGCGAGCGAGATAACAATTATCGCACTAAAGTTATTACATATATATAAACTTTATTATTCCCCTAGGGGTTATAATCTTCCCATACATCATCACCTTACATCTACCTTACATCTACCTTATCCTACTTTTTCTCCTCCTCCTTACGCCTACCTTAACCTACTCTTAACTCTAAAATATCGCTCGGTCGTCCGCTCTGCCGTCTCCTCTCCCCCTCCTGGACCGCCGCTTCCACTCGCCGCCCTTTCATTCCCATCTCTTCATTCACCTCCCCGCTCATCCCTCTTTTCATCCACACACTTCCCTTCTTTCCTCTAAACTCCTTTTGGGAGTGGTTACTCCTCTCCGTCCCCCTCCTCCCCCAATACCTCGTCCACCATCTCTTGCCACCCCCTCTCTACTCCCCACCCCATACATACCTCCCACACATGCTCCCAAGACTCCTCACCCCAGCCACATACCCTGCACCTCCTTTTTCCCCCTCCTCCCAATATCTCCCCCCTCTCATTCCATTTCCCAGCCTAAACTTCGCCACCCTTTGCCATCTACTCTCCCCCCAGCCCTTCTTCAGGTATCCCGGTATCCCCGGGCCCTTTACCCTCCCATTCCACTTATTATATTTCGACTCCCCTATCTTCCTCCACCTCTCCTCCTCCTGCATCTTCCTTTCCCTGTCCACTATCTCCTCCCCCCTTAACTCCCTCCTTTCCCTTCCCCTTTCTACCTCCTCTAGTGTCCACCCCCTTTCCCCGAAGAACTGCTCCCTTTCCTTTTCCCACCCCTCCAGCACCTTTCCCCTCTTAAACCACCCCTTCATCTCCTCCCAACACAACCTCGCTAGCTCCCCTCCTTCTCCCTCTTCCAATTTTCTTTCAAACCCCCATGCCATCATTCCTGCCCTACCCCTCAACAGCCCCCTTTGTAACTCCTCCCTGACCATATATCCTGGTGTGTTCCTATCCACCCCCAGCATCCACTTCAGGAACCTGTCCTGCAGCGCCTCCACTTTCCCCCTCTCCTTCCAACCCCACACCTCCACCCCATATCCCACCACCGCCCATACTAACCTATCGAACAGCCATATCCTTCTGCCCCAGTATTTCCCAAATAATCGTTTCCCCAACCCCCACACCTTCCCCATCACCGCTGCCCCCTTCCTCACTCTCTCCTCAACATGCTCCTCCTGCCCCCCACCCCCCATTATCGTGTATCCTAAGTACTTGTATCTTCTCACCTCCTCCAGCTCTTTACCCTTCCATCTCCATTTCATTTTTTTCCACTTCCCTCTACCCCTCCTACACCTCATTATTTTCGTCTTCTCCACATTTACCTGTAGTCCCTTCCCATCCATATATTTTTCCAGCTTTCCTATCATTCCCCTCATCCCCTCCTCATCCTCCGCTAGCACAGCCACGTCGTCAGCATATGCTAGCGTGTATATTTTTCTCCACCCTAGCTTTACTCCCCCCATCCTCCCTTCTTTAGCTCCTCGTCCATGTCTGCGATCAGCAGCATGAACAGGCTTGGGCTTAGTGGACACCCTTGCCTCACCCCCCTCGCTGTCCAGACTATCTCCCCTTCCGCCTCCCCCACCCTTACCCTACACACTGTCTCCTGCAGCACCTCTCCGCAACTCTCCACCAGCCCATCCCTCACCCCCCTCTTCCTCATCGCCTTTATTAGCACCCCCCTGTCCACCGAGTCAAACGCGGCCTTCAAGTCCACAAATAAGATCACCATCTTCCTTTCCTTCCGCACCACCTGCCTATTCACCAAATAATTTATTACATAAACATTATCTATGCAGCCAACCCCCCTCCTGAAGCCCGTTTGACTCGGTGGCAGCAACCCCCCCCCCCCTCCACATCCGCCCTTAGTCGTAAACCTTGTACGCCATCTGTGTTAGCGTAATACCCCTATAGTCCTCCACTTTTTCCCCCGCCCCTTTTTTCAGCACCGGAACCACTACCCCTTCTTTCCGCCCTTCTGGCCAACCCCCCCCTCCATACCCCATTACATATTACCCACAACCACTCCATCACCTCCTCTCCTCCATACTTCCATACCTCGTTTTGAATCCCATCTCCCCCCCCCCCTGCCTTCCCATCCTTTAAATTCTTCACCACCCTTTCTATTTCCTCCCGCCCCAACTCCCCTTCTTCATCCGCTTCCCTCCCTCTCTCCCCTCCCTTTCTCACCCTCCATTCCCCTCCTCCTAGTGACCCCCTAAAATACTCGTCCCATTCCCTTATTTCTATTCTTTCGTGTATCCTCCTTTTCTTCTTCCTCCCCATGTTCACTACCTTCCATACCAGCCCCTCCGTTCTCACACCTTCTACTTCCTTTTCCCACCTCTCTATCTCCTTTTTCTTCTTTTCCTCACACAACTTTCCGTATTCTCTCTTCCTTGTCCTATATACACTCCCATCCCCTCCTTCCCTTCTCCACCTCCTCAGCTCCCTCCTCACCTTACCCTTCTCCTCCCTACACTCCTCATCCCACCACCCTCCCCTCTTTTCCCCCCTCCCCATCTTGCTCACTGCCTCCTTTATTCTACTATTCAGCTCCCCCCATTCCTCCTCTACCCCCCTCGCCCTTACCTCCCTTTTCCCAAAGTTCCTTATAAACACCATTCTACCATTCTCTGTCCAATTACCCCTCCCCCCATTCCGCCCCGCGCCTTTTTTCCCAGTCACTCCCTCCTCCCTCCCCTCTCCTTTTACCCAGATCACCACCGGGTGGTGGTCTGAATCGACTCTCTCCCCTACTTCCAGCCTTGCCACCATCTCCCTAGTATCCTCATTCCCTAGCACGTAGTCTATTACCGATATCCCCCTCCCGCCGGTAAATGTCCACTCCCCCTCCTCATCCCCTTCTACGCTTCCATTCAATATCCCCCACCCTCTTTCCTCCAGATATTTACATAACTTCCTACCTTCCCCATTCACCTCCTTATCCTTTGATCTCCTGCTCCTCACACTCTCTCCCTCCTCCTCTCCCCCCTCACCTACCTCCCCTCCTTCCTCTCCTGTCCTTGCATTAAAGTCCCCACCTATTACCTCTCGCACGCCCCCCTCCCTCTCCTCCGTCCATTCCCCTAGCTCGACGAGCTTCCTATCTAGATCCTTGCTCACATATACCCCTACTATCCTCCACCACTCTCTCCTCATTCTCACCTCCTTCGTCAACAACCCCTCTATTTCTCCCCTTCCCTCCCTTCTCGTTTCCATCCCCTTTCTCACCCCCATCAACATCCCACCCATTGCTCTCCCCTTCTTATTCTCCCTCTTTACCCATTGCCTTTCCCATATGAACCCCCTGGGTAGCTTCCTCTCCACCCACTCCCACTCCCTCTCCTCCACCCACGTTTCGCTTAACACGAACACGTCCCACTCCTCCAACCCTTTCCAGAAGTCCCCATCTTTTCTCCTTAGCCCTGCCACGTTCCAAAACGCTACTTTATAACTCCCACCTTTACTCCTTCCTTCCTCCCTATTGTTTCTTTCCCCCTCCCCTCGTGCCCACTTCCCCCGTTTCCCTGCTCCACACTCCATTTTTCCCCCAACTCATCCCACGTCCTCATCTTCCCGTCCACCCACATCTTCATATACCCCACTTGTACTTTCCTTCCTATCTCCCTCTCAACTTCTGCCTCTCTTTCTATCTTCCATCTAGTCTGTCTCTCCTCCTCCGTGAGGTCATCCTCTATTCTTTCCCTCCTATCCCTCAACTTTTTCTTCGCCACCATCACCTTCCTTTTTTCCTTCCTCCCACCCAGTTTGACCAACACCATTCTACTCCCATCTCTCCCCGTTTTACCTATCCTCACAGCCTCTTTTATCCCCTCCTCCTCCACCCCCATTCTTTCCCATAACTTTTTCACTTCCTCCTTCACCTCCATCCCCTCTATTTCCATCCCCCTTACCACCACATTATTTCTTCTTCCCTCTCTCTCCTTTTTATCCTGCTTTATCTCCATTCTTCTCACTCTCATTCTCCATTCTTCCCCTACCTCTTTCACGACCCCTTCCTTAACCCCTCCGCTCCTTTTTTCCTTCTCCCATCCCTCTACCTTCCCAATCACCTCCACCATCCTCCTGTCCCTTTCTTCCATCCTTTTCTCCACCTCTTCTCTCCTTGCCTTTTCTTCTCTTATCTCCTCCTCCCACCTTCTTCTTTCCTTTCTCCATATTTCCTCTTCCCTCCCTCACTCCTCCGTCTCTCTCCTCATTTCCTCCTCCATCCTTCTTCTCTCCTCCCTATCCACCCTCATCTCCTCCCTCATTTCCCTCATCTCTCGCATCATTTCCCACATCATTCCTTCCAACCCTCCCACCCCTTCCTCTCTCCCTACCCTTCCCCCTTTACTCCCTCCCATCGGTGATCTCGCCGTTTTATCACTTCTTTTAAACTCCTTCATTTGTTTATCCTCCCCTCCCTCTTCCTCCTCCCTCTCCTTCCTCTTTTTACCCCATACACTTTCCACACTCCCCACACTCCCTACACTACTTTCACTATCCTTCCTCCATCTTTCTACTTTCAGCACCCTTTCCCCACCTTCCCTAACTTTTCCTTCCTCCTTCCCTCCTACCCTCTCCCCCTTTTCCTTTGCTCCACCCATTTACCCTCTCACCCCTTGGCTTTCCTTTATTCCCTTTCACCTCTTCTCAATCCTCCTTTCCAATTGCCCTTCTCTTCCCGCACTCCTTTCACCTCACTACCCGTTTAAATTTCACTCCTTTCTGTCACCTGTCCTACCTCCTCCTATCTTCCGCAGAGCGCGCCACATGCCTACTACCTCTCTTCCCGCCTTACACCATGCTCGTCGCACTGCCCTAACCTCCAAATCTTTCCCTCTCACCTTCTCACCTCTATTCCCCACACCACTCTCCCTTTCCCTTCACCCTCTTCCTTTCAAACCTAACACTTCCCCTTCTCCACTACTCACTGCCCTTTATTCCCTCTTTCACCACACAATCCTCTCTCCCAGACACACCGCACCTTTCGCACCTCAATCTCCCACGCGACCGGAAACGGAAGTCCCGCACTAAAGTTATTAATTAAGAGTATCTGAAAAACACCTTCCTACGATTTTACGATTTGTACGAGTTTGGTTCGTATCTCGTAACTAAATGCAACGAATTCGTCAAAATACACGTAGCAGGAATAAACTTATAAAGCCAACAGATCTGTTAGCAGCCAACGTCCTTCAAATTAACTTTAACCACTTCGAAGCCCATATTTCTACTGCATTGTTGTCGTCATGGCCTACACTGGCTTACAGCCCTACAGACCAACTCGGTTTACAACTTTATTACTTAAGAGTGGGCTGCAACCTCATATTAATTTTGTCATATTAATCATATTAATTTTCATATTAATTGTCATATTAATTTTCGCGCGACGGTAACGGTTCCAACACCGACAGTTTATTGACCATTCCCTTCCACCTCCAAGAAGGCAAAGAGGTACCAGGTACGTAGTTTTTAAGAAACATGTGTTCATCCAACAAGCTTTCATCCCTACTCCAAAATTCACAGACAATCTGGAAAAGATTGACTAATGTCAAGAAAGAAGGCAGGAGAATTCTTAATCGGTTCTGCCATCTTCAACAGGAAATTTCTGGTTTTATGAATGCGACAGGTTACCATGCCCCATGTACACATGAAAATTTGGTCGCCAACATAACGCGTTTAGGCAAGTAAACACGACAACACATAGTAAAACGTACCGATAAGGAAACAATACGACACGATATATTTTAATTCCATACACAATGCATATATTATATATTGTTACGTTTTGCGCTCGACATTATATGACTTTAATGTATAACCCAGAGTAACAAAACATTAACAGGACTGGTAAAAGAACAAAGGTAACGGAATACGATGTCTTAGGCAGGGGAATGTGAATATCGATACGTCTGCTTGTAATAGCGGCTGACTCTCGAATGACAGCTTGACAGGCGATCAATCCGATCGCCTTCTTCTCGCTGTCTCTTCTCTTCGTCGCGAGCACCAGCAGGCTGTGAATCCTACACATCGGGTGCTCGCTACACTGCTCCCCCCTATCGAGGAGCGGTCGTCCCGACCGCTACAGCTTCGTTAGCAGCCGTACCCTGGTCCAGAAGAGTGGAGAACGCTGGGTGGCCTCTTCAGACCGTCACCTCGACATTCGTCTTCACGCCCGAGGGGAAAACCACCCAAAAACCCTGGGCAAGGCGTGGGTACGTGGATCCGTATCTCCATGTCTCTGCCCTCCACTTGCGTCTTCGTACTTGCGTACTTCTTTCTTGCGCGGCTTTCCTCTTCTTCGACGACGCATCTTCTTCTTGGGCAGAGACAGGCGGAGAGGTCCGGTTCTTCTGATGGTCGGGACTCTTCGACTTTTCAGCCGTCGGGGTTCAGGTCTAGAATCCCGCGACGGCTCCGCCGTTCGTCGTCCTGATCTCCAACGGGCTTCCGGAACATCCCTCGTCGATTCGCTGCATTCCTCATTCCCTCGAACGTCCCCCGACGGTTGCGGCAGGTTGCGGTGTTATATCCTCCTTCGGCCCTGCTCGAAGATCCCATCTTCTGGTGACTCTGGACACGTGAAATCCTCGGCTGCTCTAATGATTTCTCGTTCCGGGTTCCCCTGGTAAACAATGGACGGACATTACTTTCTCTTTTTCTCTACGAGAATCTGGTGGAGCCGGACAGAACCAGGAAGACGGAAAGATGAGACGGGAACCGAAAGCAGGGGGTCACAAATCATGAGCATGCTATCGGCCCGTTCCTCGATCAATCGCCCAGAACTGTCAGCTCGTCTTCACTCTTCTTCTTGTCGCCTCCAGATCTCCAATCCTTGGCTTCCTGATGGCCCCATTCCTCGTCGTGGCCTCTGGTGCTGTTCCAGGGGACCGTCTCGGTGCAGCTCGTCAGCGGCCCCGTCTCCACGATGCCCCCTTCGACCGATCCGTGCGCCTGCGCTGCCCGACCGTCCGGTGATTGGGGACACCATTTCCCGTCTGCTGTCCCTCAGTCAACACGGACCTCCATCACAAACAAGAAGCTGGGTAGAGAAGCCACCAAGACCCGTGTCAGGAGAGTTAGCGGGGTGGTTTCACGTATGTCGGCACTCCGCTGTGGACCGTCACGCTGTTGTGGCACATTCAGGGAATTCGGGAACGCGTATCCAGGCCGCGGTGGCAGTCCCCCGACACCTTGTTCCTCGTCGTGGGGTATCGTGTTCCCCGAAACAAACTCAAGAACGGGGGCCGGGCTACGAAGGTAGCCTCTGCAGCCCAGTCCACCGGATTAGCTTAAACTAATCTTCGGTCTTGAGCCTTCGGAGTCCTTGCGTTTCGTTCAAGGTTATCCCTTCACTGGAACCGTCCTTCGTATTTCGCAAGGCGGCGTACATGGATCACCTTGCACTTCTTCAGGGTGAACGCTGGATCCTGTACACTACATCGTTGATCCTATTCGTTATCTTGTATGGGCCTTCCCAATCCGCTTGCAGTTTCGGACACTTTCCTTTTACTCTTCGTGGTAGGAACAACCACACTTGTTCTCCGGGCTGGAACTCCACCGCATGGACGCAACTGTCGTACCAGGACTTCATCTTTGAGCTGTAGATATCCAAACGGCGTCGAACAAATTCGTAGATCCTCTTCATATTTCCTCGGATCCAATTGGAGTATCCCTGCTCAATGTCCTCAATGTCTTCCTCCACTTCTGGGGGCAATCCTCTCCATAACTGCAGGGGTAGGCGAAGTTCCTGGCAATACAGGATCATCGCTGGCGTTAATTGAGTAGCCTCATGTCGTGCTGATCTATAAGCGAGGAGGAATATGGGAATCCACTCGTCCCAATCCCGCTGGTGCTCTGAAACAAACATTGTAAGATATTGGAGCAATGTCCTATTCAAGCGTTCTACCAGCCCATCGGATTGAGGATGTAGGGGAGTTGTTCGCGTTTTCCTGATTCCCAGCAGCTTCAGCAATTCCTTGAACACGGAGCATTCGAAGTTCCTTCCTTGGTCCGTGTGTATCTCCAACGGTACACCATGACGACATACTACGTTGTGTAGAAGAGCTCTTGCCACTGTGACAGCTCGCTGGTCCGGCATCGCGATTACTTCCAGCCACCGGGTAAAGTAGTCCGCCACGACCAACACAAACCTGTTCCCGGCCTGAGACCTCGGGAGCGGACCTACAACGTCCAGGGCAAGCCTCTCGAACGGAGCTCCCACGTTGTATACTTTCAGGTTCCCTGCTCCTCTCTGACGTAGTCCCTTCTTCGCCGCACAGGTGTCACACCGCCAGCACCACTCTTGAACGACCTGTCGACACGTAGACCAGAAGAACTGTTAGCGGATCTTCGTCAAGGTCTTGTTCACTCCGAAGTGTCCAGCTGCTGGCGCATCATGGAACTCCTTCAGTACTCCTGCAACCCTTTCGCGCGGCACCACCTAAAGCCACGAGGTCGTTGTACCATCGTGGGACCCCCATTTCCTGACAAGCAAACCTTCGTGAACTTCCAGCGAGTTCCAGATTGGCCAGTAATATTTCAGCTGTGGGGAGAAACTAGCAACATCTTGCCAGCCGGGCTTCTCTCCTTCCCCCTTTTTTTAAGGATGAAACCGATCACTTCATCCTTCTCCTGGCTTCGTTTCCACTCGCTCTTCCTTTCGTCGCAAAACATCCTGTGAATCTTCTGCGTGGTAAGCACTTCCTCTTCTGCTTCTTTTTTCTCCAGTCGATTGCAGTTCTTACAATTTTCTTCGATGCAAGGTCTTCGTGAAAGTCCATCAGCGTTTCCGTGGGCTTTTCCTTCTCGATGGCGAATCTCAAAGTCGTATTCTTGTAGTCGTTCGATCCAACGGGCGACCTGTCCTTCAGGGCGCTTGAAGCTCAAGAGCCAGCGAAGCGCTGCATGGTTCGTCCTTATCAGGAATCTTCGTCCATAGAGGTAGTGATGGAAATGTTCGATGGATTTCACTACTGCCAGTAGCTCTCTCCGGGTGACGCAGTAGTTCCTTTCCGCTTTTCCCAGGGTCTTGGAGAAGTAGGCTACGACCTTTTCCTGTCCTTCATGTTCCTGTGAGAGGACGCCGCCTATAGCGAAATTAGAGGCGTCCGTGTCCAGAATGAAATCCTTGTCTATAACTGGGTAGGCTAATACCGGGGCTCCGGTTAATTTCCTCTTCAGTTCCTGGAAAACTCCTTGGCATTCTTCGGTCCATTGATAGTTCTGTTTGGTCTCGGTGAGGCGATGCAGAGGCTTGGCGATCCTGGACAAATCCTTTACAAATTTCCGGTAGTGTGTGCATAATCCTAGGAAGCTCCTTAATTCCGTGACGTTCTTCGGCTGTGGCCATTCCGAAATGGCTTTAATTTTCTCCGGATCCGTCTTGACTCCACTCTCCGTTACGATGTGGCCCAGATATTTTACTTCTCGGCAGAAGAAGGAGCATTTCTTGGGGCTCATCAATAGTCCAGCTTGACGTAACCGTAAAAACACTGTCCGAAGGCGGTCGAGCTCCTGCTCAAAGTCATTCCCGTAGATGATGATGTCGTCCAAGTAAACCAAGCAGATTTTCCAGGTCAGATCTTGAAGTACATCCTCCACCAGTCGTTCGAATGTTGCAGGGGCGTTGCAGAGTCCAAAGGGCATCACTTTGAACTGCCACAGTCCTGTCCCCACTAAAAACGCAGTTTTCTCTCGGTCCTTTTCGTCCATAGAGATCTGCCAGTATCCACTCTGCAAATCCACGGTTAAGAACCACGAAGATCCAGCGAGGGCGTCCAGGGTATCCTCTATACGGGGTAGAGGATACGAGTCCTTCTTGGTAACCTCGTTCAGGCGACGGAAATCCACGCAGAACCGTATGCTTCCATCCTTCTTCTTCACGAGGACAATCGGAGAAGACCACGTACTCCGGGATTCTTCGATCACGCTTCTGCTCGACGGTGTAGAGGCAGCCTCCGCGGCGCCTGTTTTATGGGCGGGCAATCTCCGGTGCTAACGTTGTGTTTAACCCGGTCGCAATTCCCGATCTGAGTCGAATCCGTGGCGAAAACGTCTTGAAATTCGCGAAGTAATTCAGCAAATAGCTTTTTCTGTCTTTCTGCCAAACCTGACGAGCAACGTGTATACAGCTCTTCCAAATGGTGTGGGACGATCGTTTCCCTGTCTTCTTCTTGTTTTCTCTTCTCGGCGGTCGGCTCACCAAGGCGTATCTCCGGTTTGCCGGGAAGGCACAGCACATTCCGGGATAGGTCAATGTTGCAACGGTGCTTCTTCAGGAACGCCGCTCCCAAGATGCACTTTTCCACCATGTCGACGACGTACAAGTCTTCCACGCTCGAAAGTCCTCCAGCGCTGACTTCCAGGCTCTTCTTGCCGAACACTTTCATTTTCTCTCCAGTAGTGGAGTGAATGTCGAGTTTTGTTCGGGCAATGTCCTTCGACGCACACAGTTCTTTGGCCAGAAGGTTGATAGGAGAACCTGTATCAAGGACAATCTTACAAGGTTTTCCACTGATTTTTCCACATACGCAAATCTCGTCTTCCGGATTCCATTGACGCCCAGTCGCCTCCTGCATCGCCACACTCTTGACGACCGGGGGACTGTTCCTTACGGTCCAGCGTCTCCCCCTTACGCCGTCCTCTTCCCGTTTCCCTCGTAGGGCTTCCTGGTAGGAGCTGCTCCTGTCTGGCCGTTCTTGGCCTTGAAGCAGTCCTTGTGCAAGTGACCCATCTTTCCGCAAAGCCAGCACTTCGGTATCCTTGGCGGGTCGTCCGTTCGGTCCTCGGGTTTCTCGAATCTCCGCTGTTTCGCCGGGAACCTTTCAAAAGTGTTGTTGGACGATTTAGCCTATCGCTTTTCCGTGTACCGTCCTCGCGATTCGGCCGCGGGGCTGCGAGACATTGCCTCGACAGCCTCGATTTCGAGAGCTCTGGTCACGGCGGCTCTTAAAGACGTAAAACCGCCGAGTCGCAGTTCCCGCTGCATGACAGAGCTCGACAATGCTGTTACAAACTGAGACGCAGCGAGTTTGTCGCGGATTTCTGCCGGGCAATCGGCGAAAGCGGACTGCGCCAAACGTTCAATTTTGGTGGCCAGCGAGGAGATGCTCTCATCTCTCCGCTGCCTATGGCTCTGGAAGATTACGTAGTTCAAATTCGACAGATTTTTCGCCCCGTAGCGGAATTCGAGCGCGGAAACCAAATCTGCGAAACTTTTGCATTGAGCAGCGGAGAGCGTCGTGAGGACGCTCCTCCCTCACGACGTTTTTCCGTCGAAAATTGTCGGTTTCACAGCGTATCCCAAGCGGAGTACGTGCGGTTCCGAAAAGGGGGCAGCGGCGGGCGCACCGACGGGGGTAGGGTTAACCGGCGGGGAAACACGATTTACAACGGGCGCCGTCTCCCCACCCCGAAGACTCGCGCCGCTGCCAACCGAATTGCGGCCGTTTTGTAATGAAGCGGATACGACCTGGATGCGTTCTTCTAGGTTTGACATGCGCGCCTTGAAAGCCGCCTGTGTCCGCCGGTCCTCGGCGTCCTTCTCCCTCCTTCGGGCCTCGGCGTCCCTCCGATGTTCCTGCATCTGTCTCACGATGCTTAGCTGGAGGTTGGTGAACAGCTCCTGTAGGGTGGCGTCGTCCGTCGGTTCAGGGGAAGGTTTCGCGGAGGCCGCGGAAGCGCGAGTGGGCATCCCACTTCGAGTGGTCATCCCACTTCTGACACCAATGTTACGATTCGCGCTCGACATAATATGACTTTAGTGTATAACAAGAGTAACAAAACATTAACAGGACTGGTAAAAGAACAAAGGTAACGGAATACAATCTCTTAGGCAGGGGAATGTGAATATCGATACGTCTGCTTGTAATGGCGGCTGACTCTCGAATGACAGCTTGACAAGCGATCAATCCGATCGTCTTCTTCTCGCTGTCTCTTGTCTTCGTCGCGAGCACCAGCAGGCTGTCAATCCTACACATCGGGTGCTCACAACAATATGTACAATCGGTTATGCAAGTGGAACTATACTTACGTACCCCACTTTGTATTCCTCTTGAATTATACGTGATTCGCAGATATTATTATTATTATTATTATTCGTCTTTATTACTTGACACATACAAAGAAATAATACATAAAGACAAACGAAGTAAATGGCGAGGCTGCAGTACAATCCTGTTAGAAGCCTAACCGTAACTAAAACTAACATTAAACTAAATCTAAAACTAGGGAAGAAAAGCAGAAACAGAAAATTAGGGAAAATTAGGGAAAAATTAGAGAAAGAAACTAGAACGTTATTCTGACGCATAGTGTGACCATATATATTGCCGAGCTTTACATTTAAAATCAGTAAACGAATTTAGCCCCCGAATATCAGGTGGAACGGAATTATAATAATGCGCTGCTATATAGGCAAAGGAGGATTCGAATTTAGATGTCGAGTGTGCCGGTATGGAAAGGAAACTTTGGTGTCGAGTAGAAAGAGAATTAGGCCCATGGTAAGAAAGATTATTGCGAAGAATATTATAGAGATAAGGCGGGACATGAGATGAAAGTATTTTGTGAACGATACAACATAAATGGAAAATCCAGCGCTGAGGCATACGTAGCCAAGACGTTTTAACGTATAGGTGAGAGATATGATCGTACTTTGGAACACAAAAAGAAAAACGCAAACAGGAATTTTGTACTCGCTGGATAATGTGAGAAAGACGGTTGGATAAACATGGACGATAGACGATATCACAATAATCAAACAACGAAATAATCAAAGATTGAGATAGTAACAGTTTTTGTGCCGATGAAAGAATGTGACGGGCGGGGTAGAGTAGACGTAAACGCGAATAGGCTTGACGACATAGCGAGGAAACATGGTTAGCATATGATAGCAGAGGATCAAGAGTGAGTCCCAAGTTGCGGATGGAGTCAGAAGGATATAACTGTAGGGATCCAAGTGTGACAGATATTGGAGGAAGTTTATTTAATGAAGCGGAAGAACCAAGAACAAGAAGGGTAGATTTAGCAGGGTGAATCCTGAGTCCATGCTGATCCGACCAATTTATAATTCTTGTAAGGTCTAATTCGAGCTCAGTGATAGCAGCACGGATGTTACCAGGCATAACGGTAGATACGATCTGCATGTCATCAGCATACATAAACGAAATATTGGTCGAAGTTATACGAAGCAGGTCAATGACAAAGACATTAAATAGTAGAGGACCTAAAACCGATCCCTGCGGAACGCCACACTTAACAATACGCGAGGAAAATTTCGGCCCATCCAAGTTTAGCATAACTTGCTGTGTACGTCCCTTAAGATATGACCGACACCATGATAGAGCCATTGGACAGAAGCCTAAGTGATTTTAGCTTAGCAACTAACAAGTCATGGTCGATAGTATCAAATGCTTTGGAAAAATCAAGGGACGTAATTAAAGCTACCCTCCGCAAATCAATAGCCCGTAGAATAGCATTCGTAATATAGAGAAGGGCAGTAGTCGTACTATAGCCACGTCTGAATCCGGACTGCATAGGTGGAATTGCATGAATCGATGTTAAATACCACAGTAACTACTGGTAACATAATTTCTCAAAGAGTTTTGAAAGAAAAGGAGGCTGCGATATAGGGCGAAGAGAGTTAAGCGTAGTAGGATCAGGAGATATAGGAATAGGAGTGATAATGTTATGTCTCCAGCAAGAAGGAAAGGAACCAGTAGTTATAGAAAAATTAAAGATATGAAGTAACGGATCGAGACAGGAGGGAGTACAAGATAACAGTAGCTGTCCAGACAAATCAAAGGGGTTAGAGGAAGTAAGCTTAATGTTCTTAAGGATAGAATATATATCTCCGAGATTGAAAGGGACGAAGGAAAAACTGGCAGAAGATTCAACAGGTTTATTAAGGTAACTATTTATTATGTCAGTAGAAATATTAGTAGTAGGAATAGAATCAACAAAGTGATCATTAATGGCATTAGGATCGGAAAAGGTACAAGGGAGATTATTATTTCTCCACGGACGATAAAAGCCAGCACGAGAGAGAACATTCCAAAATTTCCTAGGCGAACTATGTGAGGACGAAAGATGGTTAAATAGCGCACGCTTCTCGGCTCTGAGCGCATTAGTACAAAAATTACGGAGTTCTTTATACCTTCTCCAGCGGGAAGGATTCGCAGATCGTCGATACTTAGCCAGAGCACGATTTCGCATACGAAATAGTCTCCGAAGATTGTCAGTTAGCCAAGGAGCAGGAGGACGTGTTATCTTCACTCGCTCAATAGGCGCAAAATGGTCAAATAATGTAAATAGGAGAGAATGAAATAATTTTACTTTACAATCCACTGAGGCCACTTCGTATACCAGAGACCAATCAATCTGAGCAACAGCTGAATCAAAGGATTCCGACGAAATACCATCTAGATTACGGCGCAATATAAAACGAGCAGCCTTACTAGGCTTGACCAAATTAATTACCCCATAGATAAGCGAGTGATCACTAACGTGGCTTATATCATACACACCGCAATAAGGGGTATTAAGTTCGCTACTGACCATCATAAGATCGATCAGGGACGAAGATGCAGAAGTTACACGCGTAGGTTCATTTATAATCTGTTTAAGTGATAACACCGCCATAAAAAGATGTATTTCATTAAAGCCAAGAGAGTCAGGATTCTTAACATTAATATTAAAATCACCCGTGCAAATAATATGATCAGAAATATTATAAACCTGTAGCAAGTACTCAAGTAATGAGTCAATAACAGACAAGGAACAAGTAGGCGGTCAATAAATAGAGAACAAGGCGATGCGCTCATAATTGATTATAAGGTGCAAGCCGATAAAATCCAATAATGGGTCAGAATCAGAGACATCACAAAATATATTCGTATTATCTAGCGTCATACAACGAATATCGCTCTTAACATAGACCGCTACACCGCCGCCACGTTGTTTAAGCGAAGATTTACGATCTGACCTAAAAAGTGAATAGTTGGGAATGGTAAGTGCAGATGACGGAATAGCATCCGAAAGCCAAGTTTCAGAAAGAGCCAAAACATAAAAACAATGACAATCAAGTAAACCAATAATATCAGACAAATGCGCAACAAGAGACCGAATATTAAGATATGCAACAGTAAATTTATTCGAATTTGTTGACAAAAGATTCCGTAGAGTGCTTGAACTAGAAGCGTGAGATGCAGCAGTATGATACGAAGGTGTAGATGATGCAGATGATGATGCCGGCGAACACAGCAAAGTTGATGTAGTCTCCAATACGTCAGATGCAAAGCTCCAAGGATCACTAGGGGAAGTATCGAAAGACGAAGGTGATCCCGCATGTATATCAGTGGCCGAATCAACATGAATTCCTGGTCATTGACGAGGCATAGCTGCAGACGCAAAATTAATGCTGGCCTCCCGCGATGACTGTGACAACGTGATAGGAACAATATCCTGTGGTCCGTTGTAGCGTTAAACAGGGGAAGTGTCATCCTTTCGGAGATACGTGATGCCTCGCTTCATCCATACAAATTGGATGTTATTAGATCGAGCAAGTTTTTTGGCTTCAGCAAAACGTTTCCGTTCATCAGCTGTAGACCGTTCGTTTATATATACAAGTGAACGGGGCCAGTCAGTAATAATGTCAGACGCATACAAGTCTCTTTTCGCCCGTTTGCAAGAAATCGAGTTGTCCCGTATAAGCACTGAGACGAATCTTACTATAAGAGGCTTATTATTTGAGATACTACGGTGAAGACGTTGGCAAAGGAGACATCATTCCGCATATATCCAACATTTAACGCAGTAGCAATATGAGCAATCGTGTCATTCAAATCCTCATTAGGCACGTTGGGCAAATTAGTTATAGCGATTTCAAGATCCCGACTATTTCGCTCAATTATATATAGTCTCTTAGTAACGGATGCCAGAGGAGAGGATGGACCCAAGAGGCCAGGCGTCGAGGAAGAGTTCAACTTCTCCAAAGCAACAACACGTTGTTCCAGCATAGCAGCACTTGCAGCAGCTGCTATCTGTTCATTTGCAAGGGAATCAACTGTGACAGCAAGATCAGATACCGTAGATGTAATCGTCGACAAAGATCGAAGACACTGCTCAAATTTGCACGTTAGATCATCTATTTTGGTGATTATTTCAGATTTCATCTCCTCCACGGTAGATAACTTGTTGCGTATATCAAGGACAACAGCGCTTATACCACCAAGATCTTGAGATACATTAATTAAACTAGAGCGCGTTAATGTATTATCTGATGTAGAGAGAAGCGCTGGACAGCTGATTCCTGACGTTTCACCATCCTTTAAATTGTTGTGTTTACAGTAGGTACAGACGCCCGTCTTAGGTATGAATTTATCGCACACGGCACAAGTAACCATGATGATGTGGAACGTAAACACGAACAAGCGAAATTGTCAGTTGAGACAGGTGGCACTACAATAAGCAGTACAATGGCCAAGATGCCGGTTAGGAGCACCAAATTAGCGAAGAGAGTTTTAACCACAAAAGATTACAGCCAGACACCACAGTTATGTAGAAGACGCACTACTTCGCCGCGAAACCATACGCACCCATCAAGTCACAAAAGAACTAAACAAACTAGCAAAAGAACGAAACAGCCCGGGAGTGATACGAACACGACTAGATAGGTATGCGCCACCTGACGAGCACAGGTATGTACATAATTTTGTAGTTGTAGTATCAATATGTACAATGATGTGCATTACCTTCATGAGATATGGTTCCGAAAGGCACCGGTCGGCGATCGAGATGAAACTTCAATGGTGTTTTGAAGAATCGGAGAGGACCACAAATATAAATTTTTAGCTTCCGGAGTTCACCCGTTTGGAAGATTCAGTTACTTTGGGGGAGCTGTAACTGCTGTGCGCGACATGGAGCAACGCATGACGGGCGTGTAACATTGATGTTTGTTTTCGGCCAAGACAGAAAAGAAACAATTGTTGCAAGCCGCCGCGCGATATTTGTTACCACAGTCTCATTCTTAGCATCCCCAAACTCACATCGGTTCGCCACCATGCTTTACGCGCCCGCAAGCGGGGCGCGACCGCTGCCCCCTCTGCCCGGACTAATTTAGACCCAACCAATATAATAGCCGGGACAGGTTGGAAAGTGGAATGCGTTGTGTCGAAATAAGTCATCAGAAATACTGTTAAGAGGGGTGGCCGTGGTAAAGCGATTAAAAAAAATCCGTTCAAATCCACGAGGAAAAGTTTACTAAAGTTTTTGTGAATATCTTAGAAACTAAGGCCGTGCGGCGGTTATATGTATAGGAAAAAGTTATTCAGAATATTGAGGTTTACAACACATTTAAATTTCATCGAAATCGTTAAGGTGTGATGTACCCTTTTGTGCACAATTACCCCTGCATATTTTGAACGCATTAATTGCCGAAGCTAATCTCGATCGGCAACTGGTACCTTTCAGAAGTACAGCTCCTGCATATGTATATATATATTATTGGTTCATTAGTTCACCACACTAAATTTTCGTTAATTCCTCCTATGACGCTAATGTACATACACATTCATTATGTATATAATTTTGCGCTTGCAACGATCGCTAAATGCAATGATGACCACTAGACAAATATAATATATCGCTAAATACGATTTTGTTCTTTTTCTTGGCGACTTATTTACTTATATGGTAATAACATTCTAAATATGTTATGTTTTTATATTTTCAATTTTGTTGCTTCTTATACATATGCATCATCTCGGAGTTCCTTACTATCATTCACACATTGAGGACGGTACAATTCAAATCATACCAAATGCCCACAGTAGCAAACAAGAACATAGCCGAGTGTGGAGCTGAGCAACGAATAGCTCCACGCTTGACTCCTGAACCGGCGCCCAGAATCGCAAAGAGGTCTTCGGATCCAAGCAATAGACTCGTGGTACAAGCCTGCATGGACGGCCGCTCACTCATGCAGCGTTATGCATGCTGTGGTTAGAAACATAACAGTCCCGCGCTCGGATGTGGCCCGGGTCCCAGAACTTCAGGAGGTATTTGCACCGTATGGGGCAGGCCTGATATAGAGGGTGTTCGGCTACACGTGAGAATAAATTTAAGGGCTGATTCTAGACACCATACTACGACGAAAACCAAGAATAACGATACTGCGGTTGAGGTTTCGTTTGTTAGTTATAAGCGTTTAAATATATGCCTAAAAGCACCGCTGCACGCGGATTGCCTGCTGTTAGGTACAGTATTTCTTCGCTGAGGGCTCAGTTTGGCGTACACGATGTGGACTTTTCGCTATTCCCACCACTTCTGTCTCACTTTGGTCCGGCGAAGGCGAGAACCAGATGGAACGAGAGCGAATGAGAGGCACTGAAAGCGAGCGAGGATAGTACAAGACAGACGACGCGTTGATATTTTGTCTCGCTCCGTCTTTCGGACGCCTGACACTTTGTCCTTTGTATCCGCGACGGGCGTGCGCGATGGTCCTGAGCATTCATCGTTAACACGAAAACGGCTTCCGCGAAAGCTCGGCGCAGGCCCGACTAATTTTTGCACCTTAGGGGAACTTGTCACATTGCGCCATTTATTATAATACATTTATTTGAGATTATTTATGACTTTACTCTACAAAATTAGGCAATTGCTAGGGCTAGGTTGACAAGAGGCGCAAAATGGTCTTTTAATTGTTGGCATTGCTGAAAATAAATTTTTAAATGAAATACTAACAATTGTATTACAACGGTTTTGAACTACGAGTAAAAATTAAGATTAAGGTCATGAAGAAGCTCATTTAAATGTATTATAATAAATGGCGAAATTTGGCAAGCTCGCTTAGGGCGCAAAAAAGGCTCGTGACGTGCCTGGCTATCTGACCGTGGCGCGCATGCGTCGAGCAGTCACGATTTAATCTGAACACTCGTGCCCGTCGCGCACGCCCGCCACGCACGCAAAGCGTTCCATCTCGCTTCCCACGTCGGACAGAAAGTAGCAAGAAATGATCGCTCGAAATTAGGGTTCCGTTCACGCTGACTGTTCAAGGCCGGTCCCGACCAGCGAGCCGTCAGCGAGGAACTACTATATAGGTATGTTTAAACGCTTATAACTAACAAACGAAGCCTTAACCGCAATATCGTTATTCTTGATTTGCGTCTTAGTTTGGTGTCTGAAACCACCCCTTAATAAGCTCCTGTATAAGCCAAGTACACGCAGCTGCGGATTGAACTTTAGGAACGACAGAAGAAGCAAAAACGACCAGGAAGTTGCGAAACACAAGTTTTATGCAAAAACAGAGGATTTATTATACATCCCCAGAATATATGAATGAGCGTAAATAATTAAAATTATCCTTAATGTACAAAAAAAAACACATCAAACCTTAGGCGCCTTTTTTTCGAGACTAGGTATGTTTCTCAAACTGGTTGACATGAGTTCTGAGAAATTACTCAGCTGATTAACTTCAACTTCTTCTATACAGGGTGTATATAAAAATATGGAATATTTTTTCAGGATCGATTCTACTCACCATGAAGTCGGTTAAGATCACATGAAAAGTTGGTATACGCAGTATGTCCGATAATGCTTAGTTTTGCAGTTATAAGCATTTTTATATTTCGTACAACACGAGCTCGTAACTCCTACTAAAGAGCAACCAACCGACAGGCGCTTTTATAAGTTGGCCTAATATAAAACTACATAATCTGTGGAAACAGCTGGGCTTCGTTAAATGCCACTTTAAATGAGCCTACCGGGCCCATGTTTTACGGAATATACTCAGACGTATGCGTGCAGCAATTTTGTTTTATTTTTCCGGTTGGTAGAACCGATCTTGCGAAAATATCCCATATTTTTATAAACACCTTCTATAAATACTTTGATAGCTTTCTACCTTCCAACCTGTTACATAAATTCATTAACTTGTTCTCATTTGGTTTACTAATGTTCTGAATAAAATATTGTTCTAAATTTATTAATATGCGAATGAACGTACCTGACTGATGATTGTGGGATCGATTTTATCTGCAGGAACAATAATTCCGTTTAACAGAGAAAACATAAGAGCTCCAAAACGATAAATATCAGCTTTCTTTCCACTTCTGCCTTGGATACTAGGGAAATCTTCTTCCGGTTTGACCATTGTATGTGTTTGATAAACATCTGATAACCTTTTATTCAGAGAGTAATCTGATAACTTAACTGTTCCTGTGCAATCAATATATATACTTGTATCTCGTAAGTCCTTGTGCACGACATTATTTTCATGGAGATACTTTAAGGCAGAAAGGATTCCAGTCGCCACATATCGAAGAAGATCAATATCCACAGGAATGTTGTTGAGCAGGAAGAAGCAGCAGCTAGTACCTATCTGATTCAACAAAATGTTATAAATATGAAACAATATACTTTCCAGGCTAGTTTTTCAGAAAGGTTACGTTCAGAAACGCTAGAAAACGAGAGCGAGCATGATGGGAGGAAAGTGAACCCTCAGCGACATAATGACGGCGACTGCTTGATCGAATACTCAAAAAAAATGGGATACCGACGAGCGCTTAGCGCAGGGGTTAGAACGAGCTCATAGCAAGAGGATACTATACAGTGAATTCCGGTAGAGCTGACAATTCTGGGATACGGAAAAAAATCTCTTATTCGGAGCGATAGGCAACTTCCACACCTTCCATTTCATGTTTCACTGAGTTTTATGGTTTTCGGCGCTTGAGAATAAAGGAACGGGAAAACAAGAATAGCTCCAGCCATTGAGAAGCGCAGATTGTTATCAGTTGGTCTCAAGTCTTGCATTTCTCATCGGACCTTCACAACAGTGACACCAATCAATTCTTTGTGTTTCCCCAGAGAAAGTGATACCAAACCCTACACAATTCTGGTTATAATTAATGGAATTACATAACAAAATAATTTACAGAATTTAAAGTTAACTTCGTTTAAAATAGTCCGATTTACATGGTATTTGGTGTCTTTTAATGGGGAAAATGGCGGAAATCCATTGGTATCACTTTCGTATCAATACGATAAAAAGTAAAGAATTTGACTCTTTGTAAAATAGATGGCATATCGTCCAAGAAATCCTAGGTACATGGCGCGTCAAAACCGACAAAGGGAGAACTTCAAATGTGTCACCAAGCATACAGAAAGTTAAGTTGTTCATTTTTCATCTTATCGATATAAAAGTGAAACTAATGGATTCTTGGCATTAAGGTCGCCATACACGCTCCTTCTTGCCGTTCGATTTGCTTGTACAGTCAAAAGCTGTAATTGCGTTCATGCCAGGCAGTTGACAATATGCACATACTAAGTCGGCCGATTTGTGGACATACATGCTCCATCTTGCATTACAACTTTTGACTGTACAAGTAAATCGAACGGCAAGAAGGAACGTGCATGGCGGCCTCCATCCCAAATAAATGACGCCACATACCGTGTAAATCGGAATATTTTTAACGAAGTTGGCATTAAAATCTCCAAATTAAATTTTTTTTATGTGATTTCGGTAATTATAGCCGGAATTATGTCGAGGTTTGCATCATTTTCATTGAGAAAACACAAGGAATCAATTAGTATCACGTTCGAAAAGATCCGATGAGAAATACGGAGCGTAAAATTTTTCGTTCTTATGGGGTTAGGACACAGTAACGGGCTAAGAAAGCAGACGATTTGAGACGACAATAATAAGAAAAGAAAATAATCGATTAATATAAAGTTTTTTATTTTAGTTTAGTATATTATGAACTATAGAACGCGCAATATTTAAAAAATAGCTTTTGTACGCCGTGCAATGTTTTCGCTTAGAATATCCTTTTCTCGGGATAGCCCACTGGTGTAGAGAATTCCAGGAAGTCGGATGAACTGTAACAAAAACCCCCAAAATGTCATAAACTATGATATATTTTCTAGGCACTGACAATCCCACAATTCTATTTTTGCGAAAATAAAGAAAATGGCAGATGTTTGAAACATAGTAATCGAATTTCGACAAAAGTGTTAGATTCTACAGAAAACTGTGTTAAACAATTTAAAATGTTAGATCGTCAATGTCTAATAACCATTATAACAAAGAAAGGTGTAAAATGTCAGAACGATTAGTAAAATAGAATTTGAGAAATCTTGTACACCGTTTTAAGAATTGCGGTTCTGAGATAAAAGCATTTAAAGTATAGACACGTAATTATTTTATAATATTGTGCATTTCCCTTTAACTTTCCGCCAATCAGACGTTCCTCATTCGTACGTAGGACACTCAGCTTAAAGAGCAGCGTGTTCTAAGGCTAATCTCGAAGATCTACGAATAATCCGGAATTTTTTCGACAACTCAAACATTCGCTCGTCGGCGATTTTAATTCGCTCGTCGTCGATATTCTTGCAGGTCGTAACTGCTGTTGGCCTCATTGTTATATTTATTGTCGCCATCACTGATAGAATACTCGAATAGCCTTTGTCAAATATACACGTGACAATATCCGCATCTCTGTTGACGGATGTAATACCGCTGAATACACTTTTCGGAGCAAAACACTAAATCAAATTGGTTTTCTTTCATTCGTTCATCCCTCTCCATTCCCTCTTTCCTCCTACCTCATCTCTTTCCCACGTCAGTAGGTATCCTAGGCCGATTCTAAATCAATGGGCGGCGAGGGGGTGAAGCGGGGCGAGGGGTACCGCACCGTAGGCGAAAGGGAGGCGAGTGGGGGGAACTAGACCCGTGGAGGTGGGGACGATTCAGTGGAGGGGGAAGGCGACCCATGGACCAGGTAGAGGGGGAACGCGCGCTCGCTCCGCGCGCGGGCACACACACAGACAGAGGGGGGGGGGACATTGCCGATGACTCATCCTCTCGGTCCGTAGTCAAATCATGCGGACATCGAAGGTCAACGTTCGACATCTTATGCAACATGCGGTATGACGCGTAGATGATGCAAATTGAAACCTGCATTTTGTTACGGCGCGAACACCGTACCAAGAACACATAACGATCGAAAGTCAACTTCTGAGAATACTTAAGCCGAGAATAATCGCTGCGCGCTATCTCGGAACTGCGAAACTTCAAAGCGCACAGCGGCGACGTTCGAACAAGGAGCGCGAGAGAGAGGTACGATATTGTCGTATATCTCTCTGTCGCTAATCCTCTCTCGGTCGGAGGTCAGAAAAAACATACGGCGGTACGACGCGTAGAAAATGCAATTCGAAACCTACATGGCATCGCGTGATCACCAAAAACATATATCTGTAACGATGGAAGGTACACTTCCGAGAATAATGCGCAGCAGCATCGGTGCGCGATATCTCCGGACCGCGAAACTTCAAAGCAGACAGCGGCGGTGTTCGAAGCGGACTGGAGAGAGACGCACAATATACGTCTATCGTTCTTTCGGTCCGTAGACAAAACATAGGGAGATATGACGCGTAGAAGATGCGAGTCGAAACCTGTATCGTAGTATGGCGCGTCGAAACCATATAATTGTAACGATGGAAGGTCAAGTTCCGAGAATAATGCCGCAAAAATTCAAAACGTGCGCGCGCGCGCGCGTGTGTGTATAAAGCAGCTCGCATCTTCGACAGGACAAAGTCGCGAATGGTAACGCGTCGGAAAGAGTCGTTTATAGCAAGTAATTGCATACGTGTAAATAACAAGAACATGGAAAAGTTCAAGAACGCGGTTTCGCTGTTGGCTCGGATGTCCGAGCTTTTGAGGACCACCGCGGAATTTCGCGATTGGGTGGACAGGTGCGACAACACAATACGTCACATCGTTGCGTATCAACGAAGCGAACGCATGTCGGTGTGGGAGAAACAGCGGATGGTGTCGTTGCTCGCGCGAACACAAACATTGCGTGCGAGAGTGCGAGGACTGTTATCGCGAGTAGGGTGCGGGCTCACCGCTCGAGCGACGTCACCTAAGGTCGTGTGGGAAGAACTTGAAACCGCGTTCGAGAAGCGTTTGTTGACCGGGGCGGTGATAAACGTGGTGGCCGTCGATCTACGCACATTTTTGCAGAATGCCCGTCGAACGGTGATTTCGCGCGTTACGAACGCCATTACGGAGCACCGCAGCATATCGGTGACACTGCTAAACACGGAATTCATGTTGCTGCTGTTTCAAGCTTGACGAGCGATGGTCGTTGCTTCGATGGCATCGTTGGACTCGTTAGCAACGCAGCACTGTTCTCGGCCAAGTGTTTCAGCGGTTCGACAATCGGACGTGCGCTCTCCTCCGCAGCAGCTTTCGTTGCCATCTTACCGAGTTTCACACTCATACATTTCTTTCGTATAGCGTCGCTGATTACATCAATTTTCTTCTACGTCTCGATGACTCGCGGCTGTTGTCTACCACGCCGTTTCTGTTTCATTCCTTGATGTTGTTGTTGCGTGCTTTCCAAGTTCACACCGCTAGTCGCTGCTCCGTTAGACATCCTGGTGTCTCTCGATGAAGGACTCGCGATCTACTGAGGTCCGCGCGCTACCACGAACTCGTTAAATCCTCGTCGATACCGACCGTCGTTCATGGACCTGTCCTTATCTGTGACCACGAAATCGTATCGTCGTCTCCAACATCTCGCGCACAGATCGTTGAACGCCTCGAACGTCATGTCCGTGTTCACGTGATCGTTGTACACGCGACGCAAGTTCGTCCCGTCCTGTTTGAACAACACGAGAAAATTCACGTTGTCTCTGATCACGTGTTTCGGTATTCGCGCGTACGATTGGCACAGGTAAAAGCAATCCACGTTCGCGTGCCTGCCCATGGAGAAGTATTCGCGAATTGGGGTCTGTTCATCGCACGCCACGTCGTCGAACACGAAGATCCAATCGGGTCGAGCATCTCTCGGCGAGACGATCTCGGTGGTGTCCGAGTAGGGAAAGTACCCGAATTCGCCGACGCGCGACAACACTCGCTCCAGATACCGATACTTTGTTCTCGAAGCGCAAACCGTTCGGACTCTCCATCAGGTTGAGAAGCACGTTCGCTTTTCCGCACCTGGATGAATCGCAAATGGCGGCTCGCACGCTGTTCGGCAACAACGAACCGTGCATGCGCGATCGACTCTCATCCCACGCCAAATCCTCCAACGTCCTGTTCGCTGTCACGAGAATAGCTTTCGGATGTTTCGAGGATCGTATGTTCTCTCTCCTCGTCAAGCCTGTAACGCCACTGCTATTTATACCCGCGACAACTGTTGAGCGAATCAGAATCGTGGCGCTCCTTGAACCGATCGCTATCGAAGAACCGTCGACTTACGACTGACCTTGTATCCCCGTGTATCTGCATTATCACATGTATGGTTGCGGTAAGGTATAGACCAACGAAGAAGAAGAAGGAGGAGAAGAAGAAGACAGGATCGGGACTTGTGAACGATATCATAAACCGTTAACCGATAGAGCCACACATTCCGGGATATCAGTTCTGCGGATCGGGGATGCGTTTGCTGATGCGATTGGCTCGCGGCGACAAAGGTATAAATCCGCTGGACGCAGCTTGTCGGGAGCACGATATCGCGTACTCTCGTCAAAAGGATTTGGAGGGACGACACGAGGCGGATCGCGCGTTAGCGAAATGAGCGCGAGAACGAGTGTTCGCGAACGACGGGACTTTCGGTGAAAAAGCAGCGACGACTGGAGTGTAGGCCGCGATGAAAGCTAAGACTAAACTCGGCATAAGTATAAGAAGAAGAAGAAGCAGAAGGACTACGAGAAAGATACGCAAGTCCAGAACACAACGATCGCACAACACCGTGTCCTACCTATAGCGAAACGCGAAGGCTTTCTTCCGCTTCTTCTGCCCGCTCTATCGGCTAACAGGGCAACGACGCGAAGGCTGCGCGAAAACAGCTGGAAGAAACGTTGAGTCATAATCGGGCGATGGAAGGGCGATGAATGTATATGCCACCGTACAAGCGCGGCGCCGCATTGAACCTGACACGACGACGACGGCCGAGGAATAAAAACTCCGGTCGGCCGGGCTTGCTGCGATAACGCCACATCAGCTACAACAACAACAACAACAACAACCTATAACGAATCTACAATTAAATCGCGAGTGCATCGACGTACCGTTCTTTCGAGGGGTGTTTATGCGCGACACGCTCCCTGCGCGCGTACGACCAAACGAATGCGGTATCGCGAATCTTGACGAGAATCGCGGCGAAGGCATCCACTGGGTGGCGTATGCGAAACGCGGATCGCACGTGCATTATTTCGACAGTTTTGGGAATTTGCGACCGCCTGCGGAACTGACCGATTATTTCGGACGGGGAACAACAATTACGACCACGGTCAAGTACAATCACTATCGCTTTCAACGTTTCGACCAGACCAATTGTGGTCGCTTGTGTGTCCTATTTCTGCGACAAAAAGCTCTGGAATTTTGGACTCGACACTACCCAAGATAAAGTGACGCGCAACCGTACGTTCGAGTCACTATCTCTCTCTCTCAATCTCGCTAGCGTAACCTGTAGCAGTGATGGTGGTAGTAAAATGTCGCTCACGCTCATGTTAATGGGTAGGAGCAGCGTGCTTATGGTCAACTATTTTCCACCGATAGATTTGAGCGACGGGCAGTACAAACTAGGACTCGCCGACTTGGAGACGTTTCACACGATACCGTACATCGACTCGAGCAACGATAAATTCTACTTCGTCGTGAACTATGACATCGCCCGTGAATACATTATGATCCCCCATGGTTCCTACGAATTAGACGCTTTCGGCAAGTACCTGAAGCTATGATTACTCCAGCGATATCCTCGAAGACGCGGTAACAACTAGAACGACGACGACGACGACGACGACTAGTATCTACTAGTATTACGAGCTAACAACAACACCATGAAAAGCGAACTGTACTGCTCGTTCTTCGTAGACTTTACGCAACCGAATAACGTGGGCTCGTTGCTAGGATTCTCTGCGACGCGTATGCTAGTGCCGAGAATTTGGCACGAGTCCGACGAAACCGCGAACATTATAACCGTTAACGTGATCAGAGTAACGTGCAACGTCACTACCGGTGCGTACAGCAACGACAAACCGGTACACACGATTCACGAATTTTCACCTCGCGTGATTTACCTGCCGATCGTTGCACGAGTGATACACGATCTAACTGTACGCATTGTCGATCAATGCGATCGTCCTATAGATTTTCTCGGAGAGGAAATAACGATTCGCCTGTACGTGCAACGGCGTTCGCGCGATAAGATAGCGTGAGCGCATAGCATGTTGGTGTCCGATCACACGTACGACTCATCGTTCACCGCTGCTACCGCTCCTGTGACCACTGCCACGCATTATCGTCAAAACGAAACACCAACGACAACACTTATAAAGACAGGGAGCGGAACGGGAACAAGAGGAAAAGGAAGAAGAAGAAGCGATAAACCGTTGACGCATCGCAACGCGTGTTTCCTACGAACCCTGGGGTTCATCGTAACGTACTAACATACCACTTATACACACGTCTAACACGATGTATATCATACTGAACGTAACGAGTACACTGACTTTCGACGATCGTATCACGAAGATCGAGGTGCACGCTTACAATCCGTACGCCAACACGACGTCCGACAATACCGATGAGATAAGAATACCCATTCTGAAGAAAGATCTGTACACGCTCCCCTGCGAATGTTATCTCTACGTCGAAGGACGCGTTTCTTTGGTGGCAGCCGCGATGACGGAACAAGAGGCGAAAGCTGCGAGAGTTTTTCTGGACAACAACTGTGTCGCGTTCATGTTCGACGAAATTCGATACGAATTGAACGGAGTGAAGATCGATCGTTCCAGAAATGCGGGAATCACAACCGCGTTGAAACATTACGGATCGTTATCCATCGACAGGCGCAAAGCGTTGATGAACGCCGGTTGGAAACATACGATGGCACACGATCGAGACATTTTTCGTAGCGCCTCGTTCAATTTCTGCGAACTAATGAACACGTTACTGGGATTCTGCGAAGATTACAGGCGCACCCTGATGAACGCGCGACACGAGTTGATCCTGATTCGCGCGCGACTTGACACGAACGTGATGTACGCGGTATCCCTAAACCCCGCGATAATACCGAAACTGGAGAAACGCAAGATACAATGGCGTATGCCACACGTCACGTTAGAAGACACGCAAAAACTGTCGACGCTACGTCTCCTGCAAAGTGATCGACCGATCGTGGGAACTGAACGAGTATCCGTTGCTGCAAACGACTACGAAACACACGTGGACCGTGAAAGCCTCGTCGCAGATCGAGAAACCGCGATACGTGTTCCTCGGTATACGAACCGATCGACAGTATAATCTCGCGAAAAGCGCGATCAGATTCGACGTGTGCAAACTCGCGAACGTACGCTTTCTGAATTCCGAGACGTATCCGTACGACGACCTGAACCTGGATTTCGATAAATCGAAATACACGCTCCTGTACGATATGTACGCGAAATTTACCCGTTCGTACTATGGTCACGGCGAACCGTTGCTGAACACGGTCGAATTCTTACGATACGCCCCTATCGCGATCATAGATTTTTCTCGAGTCGGTGAAGAGTGCAACGGTGAATGTGCGAATCGACTTCGAGTGTAGAGAATACGTGCCCGCTAATACCACCGCGTATTGTGTACTCATACACGATCGTATAGTCAAGCACAGCCCTTTGACGAACGTGATTCGAAAAATCACGTGATTCGAAAAATCACGTGATTCGAAAAATCACGTGATTCCAACGACTACGACTATGACCACTATACCGGTGAGGATAATCGCAAAATACGTCAGTCGCTCATCTGCAACCGCCGGTGACAGTTGTTGTTGTTGTACTACATACTACTGCCTAATAAGAATGTTATCCGTCGTGGTCGACCTACAAGGCTTTAAGACTGAACGCGACACGTTCGTCGCTAAGGAAATTGCGATTCTCGCAAACAATCGCGACACGGAAACGACCATCTGCCACTGGATTTTCGAACCACCGTACTCCTACGCTCGCCTGTCACCGTTCGAGAAGCGTCAAGCGACCTGGCTCACGGCGCATCATCACGGACTTCGCTGGTCCGACGGCTGGGTACCGTACCACAGGTTTCCAGAACTGCTCGCCCGCGAGCTCGCACCCGTCGACGTAGTGTTCGTGAAGGGACTGGAGAAAAAGGCCTGGTTATCGCAACTGCTCCTACGACGAACAGACCCAAACATCGTAGATATCGTTCAGATGTACGAGAAGAAGAAGAAGACCGACAACGGTGACTCCGACAACGAGAATAATACCGATGGCTCCGCCGTTGACGATGAGTATCGTGGAATCTTGCCTTCCACGGTCGTTCCTAACCTGAAAGCAATGCCTGCAACGAACACCGTACGACGCGCTTTCCACACCGGCGGCGGTTGTATGTGCGCGCTGGAAAACGCGCAGAAAATTTGGTGGTATATGCATTCCGAAATTTAAGGTGTGTGGCGATTTCCTATATTCTATGTGAAAACAATCCTACAATCAGCTTAACTGTTTCTTTCTATTATTGTTTCCAGATTCTATGGACCGTGAGCAGTATTTGTTAGGTTTTTGTCCTTCTCGTACATCATAGACGCTTTGATATTATTGTTCTACGGAGCGTATGCAGTTTTTTCCCTACTCGTACATTCACATCGTATTGATATTACTATTCTTCATAAAAGTATAACATATATAAAATGCTTTATATGAATACAACAATAAAAAAAACTATTATACATATGATTACATATTTTACCATTCATCTCCACATCTTATACCGTCGATGATACGTTTTTTCGATCTTTCGTACATAAGTACCTGATATTTTTTTTTTATGCAAATATATATTTTTAAGGTGGTACATGCGTAAAGAAATCTCAGACACTTTGTATACGTCTACAACACTTTTTTCTTATTTTCGTCATCACGTTTTTTCCCTGTTTCTTTTTAGTTTCTCGTACTGTGTACAACTTCAGTATCCCCCACCACCAACAAACTATACTTTTGCACATGTGTGAGTGCAAACCACTATAAAAGAGGTACCGATCGGTCTTGCGGACCACATTACATCGCGTACGTTCGTGCCTGCACAGTTAGTATCCGCAACCGATCAGCAGACTCAGCTGTAGTGCGTATTCAACATGTATAACCGACTGCTGCAACGATACAGATTTTCCTACTAAACAGCACCGTTCGAATATAAGGTACGTAGTATACTTTTGTATACTTTTTCATTTCCACGAAAACGTTCGAATCATCACCTCTGCGCGTGTATTTCTTGCAGCGATAAATCCACAAAATCGCCCAAGAAAGCCGTTTTATGAATCATGGGACGCGATTACCCATTGACCTTGACTATCTATAAACGCATAGCAATTGGAATTCACATCGGTCGGGATTCGTGCTGCTTTGAAATCGCCATAGTCGACAACAAATCCAACAAACTGTGTTTCCCCATGTCTACGTGGAAACTTCTGCTGCAGCAAGAACCGGAGATACTTCAACGAGTCCGCAACGACACAACTCCGTCGCATCAAGACTCTATCATCGTTGATAATTTACGCATCGACTTCACGTGAATCAACAATTACCGAATTGTCAAAATATCGGATAGTAGTTCTACCATATACAGGGTCATCCGTTAAAACTGCAACCTACGCGCGCGCCAACAGACGAAAATGGCAACACCGCCTCACGGACACATTCCACTACAACCATGCACCGGCCCAGCGTTCGGAGGGTTAACAGCGACCGCTGGGTAGCAGTGATGCCCGAGAGCTTCGAAAATTTTAGGATGGTCTCTTTCAAATTAACGTCGCAAGGAGCTGTGCAGAATTTCCCGGCCCAAGTAACCGAGCCGCACGCTCCGCTTTTATGATCGGTTTACCACTCGCACCCCGGATTACTGTAATGAGGTTTGAAAACAATGTCAACTGATCTCGTAGCCGTCTTAATTTAAAAAATTTTAGCTACGACAGGATTGACCGCGGCGCTATACCCTTGTACGTAGAGATTTTTCGCCACCTGCGTGTAAAAGCCACAATAATCACGCATCGTTCCAAAAAATGACATTAACGAAAGCCGGTATATGCGTGGCGTTGAGTAGCTAAAAGGTTAAACATTCAAACACAAAAATTCTAGAAAAAAGTTTCAAACACCGCTACAATCAAAGACACGTCTCATTAGTTACTCCTTACGTCCGATCTATGCATGCACTGCATATAAGGATAAAATTATAAAAGAGAAAACCAGAACAATAGATTCTGAGGTCTGCAGAACTAACACATAATTGAATAAAAATTTAATTGCTCAATTTATGAAAATAATGACACAGAAACAACTAGCGTATTGTTTATCAACATCATGATTTTTAAAAAGAGCATTAAATACGGTATTAAATAAACAGTTTGCAAAAGCTTTTCACAACAATTATGGTTAAAAAATTGATAAAAGAAAAATTAAGTAAACGTAAAATATTTTGAATTATCCATCATTAAGAGGGAATAATTTTTCCTCATTTTTCGGCGCAAATTGCATTCTGATATCTTTTATAATTCAAAAGTTATACGAAAAAAGCCCCAAATTTTTCAACCCCGGTCGGGAAATTTCAAATAGCTCCTTGTGACGTTAATTTGAAAGAGACCATCCTAAAATTTTCAAAGCTCGGGCATCACCGCTGCCCAGCGGTCGCTGACAACCCTCCGAACGCCGGGCCGATGCATGGTTGTAGTGGAATGCGTCCGTGAGGCGGTGTTGCCATTTTCGTCTGTTCACGCGCGCGTAGGTTGTAGTTTTAACGGCTGACCCTGTACATGACTGAAGCTACGATACGCCAAATGTTCAAATACGATCGCTGCATCGATCATATGTTCTCGTGGTTGTCGGAAATTCTAAACTCCGTAAGCAGCAAGTACGCTTCCTTTGTTGCCATTATACGCGCCGCGTCGACACCGACCGCGGATTATGAAAAACTCATTTCCGAAAGCGAATACTTCGAACCGCATTCTTTGTTAGATTGTGAATTATTAGCGTTAGGCTTGGATTCGATGATACACGATGCTCGCAGCGTACCATCATAATTCGTACATGTGTGTATATACTTTTCCAATAAATACAATACTTTTTCATACAAATACCTGTATTGCCTGATACCTTACACGATCCTTTCCATTCCGCACAGAATATCACTTGTCCCAAAACCTATGTTGTGTTCTTTCGATCTTCATTTCTTACACTTGGTATGATTTGATCTCGAAACATCTATATCTCTTCTTATTACACATTTCGAATACCATATATTCTCTGGTCTAATCTCCTGCACTGTACTCACGTACCCATGAATCACATAACCTGAGCAATGTCGAAACATCTCTCTCTCTCTCCCTCCCTCCCTCCCACCCTTCCACCCTCTCTTCCCCTCCCCCCCCCCCTCCTCCCCCTCTCTCTCTATATATATATTTAAGCCGCTCTCGTCAAGAGGAATAGAGACAGAGAGGTATACGAAAATATCGTATCTCTCTCGCACTCCTTGTTCAAACGCCGCTATCGCGGACGCAATCGCTTCTTCGGACGACGACAATTAGAAGCGCCGCGATCCGCTTTAAATTTTCGCGCACCGATGCCGAGCATTATTCTCGGAACTCGACCTTCCATCGTTACAATTATAGGGTTTCGGCGCGCCAAACCACGATGCAGGTTTCGACTCGCAACTTTTACGTGTCATACCCCCTTGGTTTTGTCTACGGACTGAGAGAACGATAGATGTATATCGTGGGTCCCTATCTAATCCGCTTCGAACACCGCCGCCGCTATCGCGGGCGCATACCTAGAATTCTACCTTAAGTCGTATCATGCTTTTACTCATCATATTCTTCTCGAAAGTTTACCCTCAATCAGTATCGAAAAAAAAGCCCGTCGATCCGCTTTAAATTTTCGCGGCTCAGAGATGACACGCGCGCTCCGATGCCGCGCATTATTCTCGGAACTTGACCTTCCATTGTTACAATTATATGGTTTCGGCGCGCCATACCATGATGCAGTTTCGACTCGCATCTTTTACACGTCGTGCCGCCGTATGTTTTCTTTGACCTCCGACCGAGTGAGGAATAGCGACAGAGAGATATAAGACAATATCGTACCTCTCTCTCGCGCTCCTTGTTCGAACGTCGTCGCTGTCCGCTTTGAAGTTTCGCGGTTCGGAAATAGCGCGCACCGATGCTGTTGCGCATTATTCTCGGAAGTGTACCCGTTATATGTTTTTGGTGATCACGCGATGCCATGTAGGTTTCGAATTGCATCTTCTACGCGCCGTACTGCCGTATGTTTTCTCTGACCTCCAACCGAGAGAGGAATAGCGACAGAGAGATATACGACAATATCGTACCTCTCTCTCGCGCTCCTTGTTCGAACGTCGCCGCTGTGCGCTTTGAAGTTTCGCGGTTCCGAGATAGCGCGCAGCGATTATTCTCGGCTTAAGTATTCTCAGAAGTTGACTTTCGATCGTTATGTGTTTTTGGTACGGTGTTCGCGCCGTAACAAAATGCAGGTTTCAATTTGCATCATCTATGCGTCATACCGCATGTTGCATAAGATATCGAAGGTTGACCTTCGATGTCCGTATGATTTGATTACGGACCGAGAGGATGAGTCATCGGCAATGACCCCCCCCCCCACCGGTGTGTGTGCCCGCGCGCGCACCTTCCCCCTCCACCTGCTCCATGGGTCGCCTTCCCCCTCCACTGACTCGTCCCCACCTCCACGATTCACGTTCCCCGAACCCGCCTCCCCCTCGCCTACGGTGCGGAACCCCTTGCCCCGCTTCACCCCCTCGCCATCCATTGATTTAGAATCGGCCTAGGATACCTACTCACGTCCTTCCCTCTAACTACTTCATTCATTCCTCTCCCTTACCTCTTTCATCCAGTATTTCCTTTACCTTCTCCTCCTCTCATTGCCGTCTTCCCTTCCACATCTCTCTTACACGTGTTCCCACGTCTCTACTTCCTCTCTACATATCTTGCATCTTCCCTCCTCCTCCCAAAACCCCCTCCCCACTGAGCTCCTTCGCCCGCCTGAACCGCGCTATTCTTCCATACCTCCCTTCACTTGCTGCCTTTAACCCCCCCTCCCCCTCACTGCGGACTGCGCCCTGTCCACGCGTTGAAATCCCCATAGACAATCACCCTTTTTTCCACTTTCTGCCCCTTCATCCATCCTGTGATCCTTTCCAACATCCTCTCCATATACCCATTCACGTATACCGCCACTCCTGTCCATTCCTTCTTCCCCGTCTTTACTCTCTTCATCATTATCCCTTTCTCTTCTCCATGGCCTCGTTCCGCTCTTGCTATCTGCTCACACCTATCACCATACCGGCCATCGCTCGCCCCTTCCTATTTTTTCTCCCTGCCCACTGCGTCCACCATTTGTATCTCGCTGAAAGCGTGTATCTAAATCTGTTCCCTCCTTTCTGTTCCATCCGCCAGTATTACTATTTGGCATTCCCATATCTCCTTCCAAAATTCATCATGCCGCTGCGTTCCAAAAAGCTATTCTCCAGTTTTTTCTTTTCCTCCCCTGCTCGTTTCTTCCATTTTCCTTTTCCTCCCTTTTTAGTATCTTGTCCACTCCTCCTTCTTTCTGTTGGACCTGTCTCCATCCTCCATCCTCTTCCTTTATTTCCCTCTGTACCTCTGTACTTCTTTTTCTGACCGACCCATCACTATCTTCCCGTAGCTTACGCTTACTCTTTTTCCCTTCCCTTCTCCTTTTCTCCTATCCTCCTTATACGCGATTGCATTTTCCTTTCCCTGCTTCCTTTTAATTTTCATTTGTTCCTCATTACTTCCGCCTTGCCCTCCACACTCTCACCATTCCTTGAGCATCACCTCCCTCCTTTCCTGCCTCTTTCTTTCACTTCACTCACTCACACTTCCCGACTCTATCACACCGGGAATTAAAGTCCGAAACCACACACGCAGTGTTCCAGTAAATCATCATTACTTAGATCTTTGTAAATCGAAGTAATTGCGTTCATAACATTTGGATGTAGTGCCGGTTTTTGTTTAAATTCATGAAGTTCATTGCTGGCCTTCGCAACCTGATAACCACACCAATTGTCTGGCCGGGGCGGACAATCCCCAAGCTGTGGTTTAGCGTCGCTGGAGCACTTACATTTCAGTGTAGCCTAAACGGATTTTTTCATGTCACTCTTAGAATCTTTGATTCGTCTGATAGCTAAACTACAATAAACACTCAATTCATCTAGTAATTTCGCTGTCAGCTTTCCGGTAATTCATTACCGATTTTTATGAAATTTAAATATGTGTGAAACTCACCATTCTGAACAACTTTTCCCTATACATGTGGGGCCCCGAAGCCCGGTACTAACGCGGGTACGTGCGGCTCAAAATGTAAACAAGCACCATTGTCTACATATGCGAAAATCACGAAAGTTATCATCGATGTGACCACGCATAAGCCGAAGTGTGCGCCGAAAACGTTGACCCAACGTCACGTTAAAAAGAAAGCTAGCGTCGAATCAGGAGCGCCTTTGGACTGAGTGTTCCAGTAATCGTTTATTTCTTTCAATTTATTATCTCCTATCTTCAACACATTCAGTTTATTATTCATATAATAAACTATATCTCTATTTACGTTTGTGCAAAGCTTCATGTCCCAAAATCCTTACATACATGTAACCGCCGCTCAGCCTTAGTTTCCCAAATATTCGCGAAAAAACGCTGCTCCTATTACAATGAATTCTACAGCACTCTTCGAATTTGTGTGTACTTTTGGTGATTTCCAAAATTGACATATTTTGCAATATAATGATTTTACGTTGAGATCCACCATTTTTCCACTATAATATCCAAAGAGTGTAACAATTCCTTGATAGGACGAAAGACCACGTTTTCTCCACGTGCCGTTTCCTGAAAGAACTAATCCTGCTGGTTCTAGTGTATCTAATGGTAGTGGTGCTACTGCTCCTGATAAGAGTTTTTCTTCTGCGCTCGCTTCAGATGATAATGAAGAACACACAGTTTGTGACCCAATATGAATATAATTTTATAATACTATTGTAAACAGTTTTACTAAGGTCGGTATCAGATATATTGGCCGGTGAGACCGGTTTCGCGAGCAGCGATCGAGGAGGAATCAGCCACCACCATCTGACGATCGTGGATTTGTCAGCTGGAGTTGCGTGGCCCTCGCAGGGTATGGTGGGGTAACGAGAACGCTACTCGGCCGCGCCTGAACCTAGCCGTTTGGCTGTTATTTATTCTTAGCGTAATAGTTGTGTGCGTTACGGAGCTATACGTAGACCAATACGAGATGAAACTATCGAGAAAGAATCAATGTTCTGACCAATAAAGCTCCTGAATTTTTTCAGAGCTAACGCACACCTATTCTGGTGTGTGTTTTTCTACGCGGACAACACAGTTTAGCCTACACACCAGAAGCTTGGCACTAACCCCACCACTTTTGGCTCACTCTTATTCTGTGAAGGCGAGAGCGAGATGCAACATGGATGAGAAAAGGAGCACCGAGGAAGGCAAACGGTGTGGTGGGAGAACTCCGTGGGATACTCCTCACGAAACTCACCCGCCAATATATCTGATACCGACCTTAAATGTTTGAAATGTTCTTAAAATCGCAACATTTTTGGAAACCATCGTAACTAACGCCAAGAAGTCCTCATTGCTCTAACGTCCGATTGCCCGGAGACAACCAAAACGCTTAGCAGGCTCTTGAGAGGAAAGCGGCGTCCCCTCGAGTATAAGATAGGTTTGGTAGAGTAAAGGATTAAAATCCAACTTTAAACTTAACAATGACTATTTATTTAGACAACACTTAATCCTAATAACAAATAATAACAATAATACTTAATATTACCTACAGCTATGATTATATTTTATGTTTTTGTGTTTTTTCTAGTTAATATGTTAATTCTTATGCTAATTTATGCTATATGTGTTAGGAAATAAGTGTGTGTACATTTGTATTGTACGAACGACCGTATGAGAGAGTCAGGCCCCCCCCCCCCACACTCCAGAGCGCCGGGAAGTGTGTCGCTAAACGAGCAGAGAGGTATAATTAAGGAAGACGCCGTGAGGCAAGCATTGTACCGCGTGTATTGTTAATTATATATAAGTGTCTATTATAAAATATATAAAGCATCTCATCATAATTATATATTCACATGGTAGCAGAGCGTGGTTGAAATTATCGTGCAAGGCTGGTTGTGAAGAGCGTACAATAGTGAGTACTGCGAATTTAAAATTGCCGTTGCGAATACGAAGGAACATTCGAGAACGAGCAAGGAAGCAAGATGGCCAAAGCCGATATCACGATACCAGTGTTTCATGGAGAGGAGTATAGTATGTGGAAAAAGCGTATAAAAGTGTTCTTGAAATTCAAAAAATGTGATGAAGTTATGAAACGGAAAAAAATCGAAACAGCCAAATTTGACTGGGATGAGAATGATTTAAGAGCCGTAAACTATATATATAGTGCTATAACGAATAGGCAATTAGAATTCGTGAGTGAAGAAGAAACAGCATACGATATAATCAGGAAGTTCGATGAGATGTACTTAAAAGAGTCAACGGCACTGCAAATTGTGTGCAGGAATAAATTGGAAAAAATGAAACTTAGTAACTATAGTGACTCAGCGACATTTTTTATTGAATTTGAAAAGGCAGTAAATGAACTGAAAAACGCAGGTGCTACAGTGAAGGAAAAGGAGAAATTGAATTACATGCTTAACACGTTGCCGGAATCATACAGCTATGTAGGCGATTTAATAGACGCGTTGAAGGAAGAAGATCAAAGTGTGGCATACGTGAAAAACAAAATATAAATGGCTGAAATGAAAAATCAAAAAGATGACCAGACTGGAAGAAGATCGAATGCATTTGTTGCGGATAAAAATAAAAAAGAGAGAGGTGGTTTCAAATGTGGTAAATTTGGCCACTTCGCACGAGATTGTCAAGATGGCGGCCAAGCGGGAAGCAACGGGGGTTCTTGGCGTGGGTCAACACGTGGTCGCGGCCGAGGCAGAGCAGGAAGAGGATACTACAACAGAGGTCGCGGAAACCCGCGAAATCAACACGAGCAGAGCAATGCAGGTACGAGCGCATGGGTAGCAACGGTAAACACAGCGTGCAACAGCGAAGGAAGTGGGTCAAATAATAATACGATAAATTGGTTATTAGATAGCGGGTGTACCGACCACATTATTAATAGAGTGGAATATTTTGATGAATGTATTGAACTTAAAGAACCCGTAAATATATATTTAGGACATAATAGCTTTGTAAAAGCAACGAAAATAGGAAACGTAATTAGCTACTTTGAAGCGTTTGGGAAAAGAAATGAGATAGTAATGAAAAACGTGTTTTATGCAAAAGATATGCATTCAAACTTAATAAGTTACGGGAAGATAACTGATAATAATACGATTGTTTCTAAAGGAGATCTAGCAAAAATTATAAATGAAAATGGTAAGGTAATAGCAGTAGCACTCAAACAAAATAGAACGTACAAAATGGAAAGTAAAATAAAACACAGCGAGCATTCAGTAAATGTTACTGATAGTGAGAAGAACATGAGTCGGAAAGAAAAGTGGCATAGAATATTAGGCCATGTAAACTTTAGATATTTAAATACCTTATGCAAACAGCAACTGGTAAAGGGTATTCCGATTGAACTTGAAACTGAATTCATGAAATATAAGACGTGTATAGAAAACAAAATGCATAATTTGTCATTCGAAAATAATAGAACGAGAGCCAAGGATGTTTTAGAAATAGTTCATACTGATGTGTGTGGTAGTTTTCCAACAACCGGTATAAATGGAGAAAAATATTTTGTCTCCTTTGTTGATGATTATAGTAAAATTGCAAAGATTTACTGTATAAAGTCTAAAACAGAAGTTTTTGATTGTCTAACTCAATTTGTTAATGAAAGTGAAAAACAGGTAAAAAGGTAAAAATTTTGAGATGCGACAATGGGAAAGAATATTTGAATAATAAGATTTATAATTTTGCCAAAGAAAAGGGTATCACTATTAATAATTGTCCAGCGTATGTACACGAATTAAATGGAACCGCGGAAAGGTTCAATAGAACAATAATGGACATGGCGCGTTGTTTATTAGCAGAAGCACAAGTACACAAACGATATTGGCCGGAAATAATGTGTGCAGCTGTTTATTTGAAAAATCGCACGTTAGCAAATACCATAGAAAAGAAAACACCTTATGAGATATTTTTTAAAAGGAAACCGAATGTAGCAAACTTACGTTTATACGGAAGTAAAGTTTTTGTAAGGAAACCAGAACAGAAAAGAATTTCTAAATGGGAAAAAAGGCAGATATGGGACTTTTATTAGGTTACAATGAGGTCGGTTATAGAGTCCTTATAAATAATAAAATAATAGTAGCGAGACATGTCGATATCGTAGAAAAGGATGTAAAATGTATCGGTTTAGATGAATCAGATAATGAAAATAATGATTGTATAAAAGACGAATTTTCGGACGATAGCTTCGAAAGCGCAGATGAAAGTGAACAAGGAATAATTAAAGAAAATAAAAATGATTCTGAACCTGAGATGGAATCTGACAATATAACACGTAAATCTGAACGCAAAAAAAACCAATTAGATACCCAGAAAATTCATGTAGTAATAATATTCATGTAAATTATTGTAAAGTAGATACTCCTACATTTGAGGAGGCGATTGGAAGTAATGACTGTATAAATTGGAAAAAAGCTATGGACAGAGAAATAGAATGCCTAAATAAAAATGAAACGTGAAAATTAGTTAATAAGGTACAAGGAAAAAAGGTTCTGGATGTAAAATGGATTTACATAAAAAAATCAGATGATAGATATAAAGCTAGGTTAGTCGTAAGAGGTTTTCAACAAACCGATATAATTGATGACATATACTCTCCTGTAGCAAAAATGCAAACGTTAAAAATATTGCTATCTCATTGTTGCCAAATGGGCCTAGTTATTGAACAAATGGATGTAGAAACTGCATTCTTAAATGGTAAAGTAAGCTCTGAGGTATATGTCAGTAGTAAGGCTATAAGAGTTCTAACGCAGGTCCTCTGAGGGGAGCGCGGGGGCGGGGGGAAGTGAGGGCGCGCGAGAAACATGGGCGTGGGGCCTGCGGGGAGTGGAAGAGCGGTTGCGCGTGCACGAGCCGCGGAGTGGGGGAAGCCGCAACCGCGGAGGGGATCACTCCGGGCCGAGCCGCCGCGGAGACCTGACCCACCGTCCCCGAAATTTTTCAAAGGGGGGGAATGACCCCCGAAAAGTCTTTTTCAGACGTTGGCCCACCCCGAAAATTTTTTCAGACCTAACCCAGGGAGGGGACGGCCCCTAGGATTTTTTTTTTCAAACCAACATGCGTCGGAAATTGTTTAATAATTTATTTTTTATCCGAAATTGTTTCGGACGATGTCGGGAAAGATCGGGAAAGATCGACGTTCTTTTCTTTTACGAACCACGTCTTCGGGACGGAAAGAGAGAGAGAGCAATACTTCGTTATAAATCTAAATTCGGAGGGTGGGAAAGAGAGAGCATCACTTTTAAAGCTAAATTCGAGAGAAAGAGACGGCACTACATAGTGGTACAATCGCAGATATTCTAAAATTTTTAACCAGCGATCTACCAAACCATTATGCAGCATTCATTCTAAAGCTAACAGTATTCTAAAGCGTTCCGATTTAACGTCGCAGCGTATCGCGAGATCGTGTGTAACTTGACTCCTCTGGAGCAGCCGCGTGCGATGACATCATTTTGGCGGCGCGAAGAATGTAATATAATTATGCGAAGTCTGCAAATCTTAGAATTATGTGGCGAGAAGGAAGACGGGTAAATGAAATGGAGAAATAATATAGGTTTGAGAATATATATTGTTACAAACGAAAAGAATTTAAAATTAAAAAATACAATCTAACATTTTTTTTCCTACGAGCATGGGCTAGAATATCATTGATGGCGTATGCTAACAGTTCGCAATCTACAAGATAATCCTCGTCGTAATATTCGCTATCACGTATTATTTTAGCAGCGCTGCGCACAACTAATGTTTCACACGCAACATCGCTCTGCTGTAGCACGTTAACAAAAGTTTCAAATTTTACTCTCACATCCTCTGCAGTTTGATGCAGGCGCGGATACACATAGCTTATGCATGGCTCAAGATTACATAAAAATGATACTGTATTCAGTTTGAAATACAGTGAGTTATCAGCTCGCGTCATCTTTACAATCGATGAATTAAAGATCCGAAGAAATTCCACCATTAAATCATCAATCCACATCGAGTCTGGTTCAGATAATTGTGCACGTTCTTCGATGGTTTCACAGCTGTCGAATAGCACATTCCATGTATGCCATGGTAATATAAGATGATTCCCACGATTATCGCCGAGAAGAACTTCAACATCAGCCATCGGTCCTACATTGATTCCAATTTCCAAATATTTGCTACCCACGGATGTTAACGCGTATCTTCTGACCATGATACGCGATCCTCGGCGCGGACTAAGAGAACAATCAAAGCTATGAAATTGTCCGCTCGTATCAGGAATACAATTTTGAAAATATGTGAAAATTAAGTCTTACCTGTCAAATGTATTATCCCCACATGGAGCTACGCCATCATCTCGCACGATCGGAACATAATAATTCATACGTTCAACGTTTCCTTCGACACTGGTACTGCACATTTTTTTTTTCAGAGCGCTATTTGTTCCGTCGACAGTCACTGAGGGTACTGAGCGATTGATGGAATAGCATTCGGGAGATTGGCTTAAATAGCGGTGCAATTGGTTCCCCCACCACCGCATTTTATTCTAAAGCTTTTTCCATAATGTTTTTCAATCTTAAAGTCGCAGCATATCGCACGATTGCATGTAATTTAATCCCCATCCTCAAGGATAAAAGTCTCGACACGTGTTGAATGTGGAAGCGCAGAATCTTAGAATTATGCGGTGTCAGCAGAAACTGTGTCGGATGATTTTCCGCGCTAATTCGTCATACGCGTGAATCATAGAAAGAATTATGCTGTGTCGGCAGAAACTGTACAGAACCATGTTGGGACGGATCGTCGTTTTTTGCATGCGGTGCATTCGAGGGAGGGGGTACGCCAAAAGAGTTAGACAGAGATACCAAATCGTGGTATCAGTCATAAAAGCACGCTCCGAACTGCACAAAGTCTCAAATCGTTGCAACCTGTTGCGCGTAAAAGTGGTTACATATACAGTCCATTTACAATCACTCAATTTACAATCATGGAATTCGCGCACGTAACACGTCAATTATTGGATCAATCTGCACGATTGATTTCACGGGAAGAGTACCTCGCGTGGGAAGAACGGTGCAACGAGTGTATCGAATCGTTGGAAGAACACAGCCGAGTGAAACGCCCGCGATTATCGATCGGTGTTCAACAATCGCTGATTGCTCGAATCGCACGACTCGAAGGACTGAAACATTCGTTGCGCGGCCGTTTCGTGCGTGAAGGTGCCGGACATTCGAGCGCAAGACTTTTGTGGCGCGAAATAGACACTGCGTTCGATAGCCGCGTGTTAACTGGTGCTGTGCTCAATTCGAACTATATCGAGCCGCGCAACTTCCTCCAGGATGCGGCGACCATTGTGTTGGAGCACGTGCGGGGCGCTTTGAGGAAACGTCGAAACCTCAAAGTGAACACTGTATTCAACGGCGAATTTGTGGCGGGTGATAAACATGCTTGCAAAAGCATCAACACCCGGAACTGCGAACTCTTCGGCACATCTGATCTGCAGGAGTGGTACCAGCGATGCGTCGTCGAACCCACCCTGGCATCGCTGGAAGAGTTCCAGGAACGCGACAGCGGATGGGCATTGACGCGAATCCTCAACCTGACCGTCAATGTCAATAAGTACAATCCGCTGCGCGCGGGGTGCCACCACAAGTTGCCACAGGATTTATTGTTGAAGAATGCAACGATCAGTGTGCAATCCCCGGACAATGCGTGTTTCGCGTGGGCAGTGGTCGCCGCTCTTCATCCTGCGGAAAGACATCCCGAGCGCCCAAGTTCATATCCGCCATATGCTTCCGTATTAAATCTCCAAGGCATTGAGTTCCCAATGTCCCTGGAGCAAATTGGGAAGTTTGAGCGGCAGAACGAAATCTCGATCAACGTGTACGCCTTCGAGGCGGAGAAGATGAAGACGATCTTTCCGCTGCGTCTCACCAGCCAAAAGAGCGATCAGCACGTCAACCTGCTCTACATACCGAATGATGGAGATGTAGGACACTTTGTATGGATCAAGAACTTGTCCCGGCTGGTGAGCGCACAGCTGAGCAAGAAGAAGGCAAAGAAATTCATCTGCGATCGGTACGTATAGAAACATATGAAATGTTAAACTGTCTCGCGAAACAAATTAAATAAAAAAATTTTGGGGTTTACAGATGCATGCACTACTTCGGATCCGCCGAGAAGTTGGAGCTTCATTCGCTGGACTGTGGCAAGATGAACGACTGCGCCATCCTGCTGCCCAGCGAAGGCAACAACTTGCTCAGCTTCAACAACCACGACAGGAAGGAGCGGCTCCCCTTCGTGGTGTACGCCGATCTGGAGTGCATCATCGAGAAAACAGAGGACAGCCACCGAATGGGTGATGATAATAAATTACACACGTATCAACACCACGAAGTTCATAGTATAGCCTATTACATGCATTCCTCGTACGATACATCGCTATCGGTGTATCGATGTCGCCGCGACGCGGATTGCGTTTCATGGTTCGTCAATGAACTAAAAAATTTTGCAAATTTCGCCAAACCCATCCTGACCAGCAATGTTCCCATGCTTGAATTAACTACCGAACAGTTGACGGCATTTCGCGATGCAACACATTGTCATATTTGCGAAGAACCATTCGAGGCTATCGATGTACGAGTCCGCGATCATTGTCATCTATCCGGGCGGTTTAGAGGTCCAGCACATTCGGAGTGCAATTTAAATTATAAAAATGCGATTTACATCCCCATAGTTTTTCATAATTTATCAGGCTACGATTCACATTTTATTATCGAGGAAATAGCTACCGCTTTCGAAGGTCACGTCGACGTATTACCCATAACTAAAGAAAAGTATATTTCTTTCACAAAAAATGTCGAAGATACGGCTGACTCAGACTCACGAAATTGTATTAAATTGCGATTCATCGATTCGTACAAATTTCTCAACACCAGTCTCGACAAATTAGCATCTTTTCTTAGCACAGATCAATTAAAAATTTTACGATCCAAGTTTGAAACATTATCCGTCGAGGATTTCAATTTACTGACGCGAAAGGGTGTCTTTCCGTACGAATACCTTGATTGCGCGAACAAGCTGCAGGACCCATGCTTACCACCGCGCGAATCATTCTACAGTTCGTTAACGGGTGAGACTGTATCCAAGAGTGATTACGCGCACGCCGAGACTGTCTGGCAGCGTTTCGGCATTAGAACCTTGGGCGAATACAGCGATTTGTATTTGAACACAGATGTGTTGTTATTGGCAGATATTTTTGAAAATTTTCGCGAAAGTTGCATCAAGAGTTACGGACTAGATTCGGCGCATTATTATACTTTACCCGGTTTCACATGGGATGCCATGCTAAAACATACCAAAATTCCATTCGAATTGCTCACCGACGTCGATATGGTCATGTTTATCGAACGCGGTATACGTGGGGGTTTAAGTCAATGCTCCGGAAGATACGCACATGCCAATAACAAGTACATGCCATCTTACGACGCATCGGAAGAGTCATCGTACTTGATGTACTTTGACGTGAACAATTTGTATGGATGGGCAATGTGTCAGCCTCTGCCATATGCTAAATTTCAATGGGTCGAAGATGTTGAAAAATTTGACGTATCTTCGATCGCGGTCGATTCGCCCACGGGATACATTCTCGAGGTAGATCTGGAATATCCGCAACGTCTGCACGACGCTCATGCCGATCTACCGTTCTGCCCGACGCGTGCCAAACCACCTGGCAGCAGACAGGACAAGTTACTCGCGACGGTATACGATAAGCAGCGTTACATCATCCATTACCGCAACCTGCAGCAGTGCACGCGTCACGGTCTTCGTATTACAAAGATACACCGCGTGCTTCAATTCGCTCAATCTCCCTGGCTCCACGATTACATCGAACTCAATACACGGTTTAGAACAGGCGCGACAAACGACTTTGAAAAAAATTTGTACAAATTGATGAACAACGCGGTATTTGGTAAAACTATGGAAAATGTTCGAAATCACGTGGACGTAAAACTTTTGACACATTGGGAAGGGCGATATGGCGCGGAGGCAATGATCGCGAAACCGAATTTCCATAGCAGAAGTGTTTTTTCGGAAAATTTAATAGCTGTTGAATTGCGAAAACTCGAGGTGAAATTCAACAAACCGATATACGTGGGTATGTGCATTCTGGACATATCAAAAATTTGTTTGTACGAATTTCATCACGAGTACATGTCTCCCCTGCACGGACTAAGTTGTAAAATTCTATACACAGACACGGACAGTCTCATTTACCACATTCGATGCGACGATATCTACGAGACCATGAAACGCGATATCGATAGATTCGACACAAGCGATTATCCTATCAACAATCCATATAATATGCCCCACTTAAATAAGAAGGTTCCAGGGCTGATGAAGGATGAAAATAACGGTGCGATAATGACTGAGTTCGTAGGTCTTAGAGCGAAAATGTATGCACTCCGCGTAGACGGCAAAAAAGATACGAAAAAGGCGAAAGGCGTCAAGACCAACGTCATAGCCAGAACGATAACTTTCGACGACTACGCGCAGTGTTTGCAAAGGGAGATCGAAATGGTTCGCAGACAATCGTGCATACGGTCTAAATTGCACAAAGTGTACACCATTTCGGAATCTAAAATCGCTCTAAGTCCGTACGACGACAAGCGGCATATCGTACCCGATTCGACCGACACTCTGCCCTGGGGACATTATAAAATACCATTGTAAAAAACTATTGTATTTATTATAAATAGTGGAATTGTGTAATATAAAATTGTTCACTCATGCATAGAAATTATAAATGGTGGAATTAATGTGTAAAAATAAAAAAATTGTTCACTCATTTACATATATATATCATTGTATTTATTGAATCATGTATTATTATGTTACAATACATTATTTTTATTTATCCAAGAATTGTGTGATTTATCAAACCCCAGCCACTTGACGTATACCTTATCCCCCTTCCTACGCAACACTTTTTCCACCAGATATACATCAGGATCGGTGACGCGTTGCAGCTCGTGTTCATAGAATCCTCCGGCAACAGGTTTTGCACAGGAATCGACGAGCAGATACGTCGCGGGATTAGTTGCCTGTACTTTGGCTATCTTGAACACCTCCGTTGTCCAATTCGGCGTATAGCCTTTATCGAAGATGGTTTTAAATTTGCTCACGCGCACAAACTCGCCCAACTTGAATCTCGCCGGAGCAGCGATCTTTATGTTGCTGTATACGGTGGATAGCAGCTTGTCGGCGATCGCAGCGGTAACATCGCGAGGACGCATTCCGATGGTTCTATGTTTTCGTACGTTATACTCTGCGAGAAGGCGCGACAGCGAATCGATCCATCTGTAGGTTCCATTGAGCGTAAATATTTTCCACATATTGTTCTTCAAAGTTCGATTGAAACGTTCTACGACGGAGGCCTTCATCACCGAATACGTCGAATAATGATTAATATCATGTTTTGTCAAGAGTTTCTGCACATCGGCGTTGTAAAATTCTTTTCCTTGATCGGTTTGCAATTTTTCCGGATATCGATCTCTAAATATCTTTGCAAACGCTTTAGTCACCTCAGCACCACTTTTAGTCTTGAGCGGCACCGCCCATGCATACTTGCTCAACACATCGATAACGGTGAGTATGTAGTGGTGGCCTTGGTTGAATCGCGAGTATGGACGCATTTCTACAACGTCAGCTTGCCACAGATCGTCGTATCCGTGCACTATGACGCGCCTCCGCGGGAAATGTCTTCGAGCTGGAGCATGCAATTCCTTAACAAGTTGTCGCTTCTTGGGACCATGGTTTTTTTTACTCTTGGATTTCGATACTGGCTGCATGTGTGATCGCAGAGGTGTCTTTGACACCAATGATGCGATAATTATCATGTACATGCATTATGTGCTCCCAATCGGCCCGAGGACAAGTTCAGCCGCCTCGCATGATTCTCCTTCACAGCGCTGCTGTGGGATTGAATTTGACGCCTGCGATATCTTTTTAACGCTGTTTTGCAACGTCAGCATATCTCTTTGAAACACGACCAGCTTCCTCTCTAATTCTTCCTGCTGCTCTCTCAAAAGTTTAATGCTCTTTTCCATGTATAGTTTATTGACGGCATCGCTGTCAGCCACCGGCTGAGCTACGCGTCGTATCTTGCATGATTTTGCATCAAAGTCGGCACCGTCCACACAAAGAGCGTTATCTCGCATATAATTTCGAAGCATGCCGCTCCATTTGTAACAGTCCATTCTAGCTGCTCCACTCTTCTCGAGCGATACTCCAAATTTGTTGATCGGCATCTCGATGCATACAGTGCAAATCATCGACGTGTGGTTTAATTTATAATGAGGCCTACCTCGCGGAGTTCCTCGATAATCGATAGAATTTCGGGATCGTGGGAGTTGTTACCCGCCTGACGCGACGCTTCAAGCAAACGCAATCGATCCACCAACTCGTTGGGATCGTCCCAGTGCACGTAATCGATCTTGTTGTCGTTTACAATCATCGCTAGCGGTGTCCTTAGACCTTTTCCTGCTTTACTCGTTGATGCGCGGGGGACTAGTGGTGCAATTACATGTTTGTACTTGTATCCCTTGTTACCCAATATGGGTTTTTGAGCACAATGACTGCGTCTGTAGGCATTCGTCGCCAGCAGTATACTTTTGTATTTTTGTTTATCAGCATCGGTGTACAGGGCATCATCGGGAATTCTCTTGAAAATCAGTTCGTAAAGGCCGGGCGTTCCTTTGTATTTTACACCACCGATGATTATATTATCATCCTTGTCCATATCGAAAGCCTTATCTCCAAGCATCGTTCCACTATTGCCAAAGTATACGCCGTACACATAGTCAATTGTTGTATCCTTATCCATACTTAGGATGGCGCTCATGTATTCTTGCCCCAGCGGACCGAAATGGTTGCGAAACGTTTCTTGCCCCTCGGATGTTTGAAGTTGCTGTCTAATAGATGTTACAAACGACTCATCTGGACTAGTTTCGAAAACGTCGTCATCAATGGTTGTGAGCGATTGTACATCGGTATTTATTGGTGTGGGAGGAACTGAGGAATCGTTTTGTCGTTTTCGCTTCGATTGAACTGGTGTGCAGGTTATGAGTGAATATTCCGATGATGTGTGTCGTTTCTTCTTTGTCTTGCGCGATGTGCTCCATTTCGACTGGATTTTTGTTTTAGGCGTTAATGTTTCATTCTCTTCAACGTCTATGCTCGTCAGCGGTGATGTGTCAGCTTCTGCCGCTGTGGTATTTTCCACGATATGTTTCAAGGGTTCGACGATAGGTTTAAAGTATCTCTCCAACGCGATATCTTCCTCCATCTTGCCAGACTTCAAAGCCTGATGTTTCTTGCGAATGGCTTCGCTGGTTTTTGCAATTTCCTTCGCTATTTTCTCACGATCCTTAATCTCCAGACTATCGATATCAATCATCATTGTGCAGCAGACGTTGCTTTCCCACCGACAGGTTGATGACAATTGACCATCTCACGGTACGGCGAACTCGTTAAATCCCTTTCGATAACGTCCACTGGCCATCGCGCTATCCTTGTCTATTACCACGAAACCATACTCTCGTTGCCAACAATTACGACACAAAGCGCAGAAATCCTCGTAAGACATATCAGTATTTACATGATCGTTGTACACATGTTTCAAGTTGGTACCATCCTGCTTAAACAGAATCAACAGATTGGCATTGTCACGTATAAGATGTTTGGGAATCTTTGCATACGTCTGACAGAGATAGAAGCAGTCAACGTTCGAGTGGCGCCCCATTGCAAAGTATTCCCTTATCGTATCTTGCTTGTCGCATGCCACGTCATCAAAGATAAAAATGGAATTCGGAAGCGATTCGCTCGGTGGGATGACATCACTGTTATTCGAAAACGTAAAGTAGCCAATTTCATCTATCGGAGCCAATAAATTCTCCAAATACTGGTATTTCGGCTGTTGCAACGACTTGGAATACACGTACACGTCCTCGAAGCGAACGCCGTGAGGACTTTCCAACAAGCTCACCAGCACGTTGGTCTTTCCACAATTTGATGGACCACAAATGAGACACCGTATAGTGTTTGGTAGCATGCTACCATGTTTGCGCTTTGTTTTCGAGGGCATCACTCGTGATTTATCGTCAAAATTTGTCACGCGTATCGTCACAGGCTGTCGCACGAATCGCATCCTCTCCGCAAACTGCGAAAAAAAATTTTGATACATCGAAGCGGTGACGCGTTCTATTTATAGGTCCGCGCCGAAGCAAAACAGCTCAGTGTTCAAAATGCTTCTGGTCCTGTCGGATAATTGTGATATTCGAGACTTAACCTCTGAACAGTTGAAATATATACCAAAGATTATTCTACTGCGAGAGTTCGAGAGATACATTGATCAGTTGTGGGACAGACTCCCCGAGCATATAAAAGCCGATTCCGAGGTTCAGCAGTATCGTCGGTGTCTGGAACATTATAATCGCCCTTGGCAGCGAACGCATATCGATGGTCCAGCACCATTGATTAAAAACTGTAGCGAATGTCGCCGATGCGAGTGAAGAAAGGTTGTGGTTTGTTAAATCGGGCGATAAACGCGCTACCTATCGAATTACATATCCCGGGATACCAGTTTTGCGGCCCAGGAACTCATCTGGCAAAACGATTGGCTAGAGGTGATCAAGGTATCAATCCGTTGGACGCAGCGTGTCGCGAACACGATATTGCATATTCACGTAGCAACGACCTCGGCGAAAGGCACGCGGCAGATAACGTACTCGCTGACAAAGCGCGAAAACGCATCGTTGCGCGTGACTCGACTCTGGGCGAAAGAGGTGCTGCTACAGCTATTTGGGCAGCTATGAAGGCCAAGACGAAAATCGGAATGGGGATGAAAGCAAAATTGCGGAAAAGGATTCCAAAGAGAGCACCGAAAAAGCGGATTCTTCCGATAGCAAAACGGGGTGGTATATTACCACTTCTCCCGCTGCTAGGTGTTCTCGGATCGTTAGCTGGTGGAGCGGCGGGGATAGCCAAGGCGGTAAACGATAATAAGGTGGCGCAACATCAGCTGCAGGAAATGCAACGTCATAATCGCTCCATGGAAGGTCGTGGACTTTATCTCGCACCATACAAGCGCGGACAGGGAATATCGAAACGAAAAAAAAAACGTCGAAAAGAAAATAAAAATGCCCGCGGGCGTAACTACCGACGCGCAATTGGAGGAGTTTGCAAAACGTATGCGTATTCCATTCTTTAGAGGTGTTTTTATGCGTAACGCGCTACCAGCCGGAGGAGTACGTCGAAACGAGAGCGGTATCGTAAATTTGGACAATGTCGAGGGGCCGGGGACTCATTGGGTGGCGTATGCGAAGAGAGGGTGTCGAGCTATATATTTCGACAGCTTTGGAAATCTTCAACCGCCTAAGGAATTGGTACAATATCTGGACAAAGATGTCGTGAAAATCGAATACAATCGAACGGCTTATCAGAAGTACGATCAGAGCAATTGTGGACAACTATGTCTACGCTTTCTACAAACGATTGGCATCAAATTTAAGGATTGACTTCCCACCACTCTGATTCAGTACCAGTCCAGTCGTACAGCTCGGAATATGTCGTTAACATTCACTCTAACCGGCAAGAGTAGCACCCTCGCGGTAAGCTACTTTCCACCCATAGATTTGAGCGACGATGATTACGAGCTTGGTCTAGCAACCTTTGAAACTTATCACACGATACCAAACATCGACTCAAGCAACGATAAATTCTACTTTGTCGTAAACTATGACATCAACAATAGCATCGACACCACTCATGAATACATTACGATTCCACACGGCTCCTACGAACTAGACGCTATCGCCAAGTATTTGAAGCAGCGATTGCTCGAGCGGTATCCTCAAAATCTCGGTGGCACCGATGTCGGTGACAACGATGTGTATCCTATAGTGTTGCGTCCCAACAACAACACCATGAAAAGCGAGCTGTACTGCTCGTTCGTCATAGACTTTACAAAGTCCAACAATGTGGGCTCCCTACTGGGATTCTCAACGAATCGGGTATTAGAACCTGGACGGTGGCATGAATCGGACGATCCAATTAATATCATGAACGTGAACATTATTCGCGTAGAATGCAGCGTGACCGCTGGCGCGTACAACAATGGGAAGCGCGTACATGCGATACATGAATTTTCTCCGAGAGTCCCACCAGGATATAAGATATCGGAAACGCCCGCGCAGATCATTTACCTTCCAATCACCGCACGGGTCATTACGGATCTAACGATACGCGTTGTGGATCAAGACGGACGGTTGCTCGATTTTCGAGGTGAAGAGATTACCATCAGATTGCACGTACGACGGCGACGACGATAATACGTGTGACGTGATCGAAAGAGATGCTTGTGCTGAACGACTCCAGAAACCCGTTTCTTCCAAACGAAATTGTATACAACAACAACAACAACAACAACAACAACAACAACAACAACTGCAACAGCTCTGATTATACTAAAAAGAAGAAGCTCGGTGCTGCGAACATTGCATTTTTGAAATCATTGGGATTCATTGTGCGCGGTTAAGTTGAAAAAAAAAATGGTTGACATTCTAAGCATTGGAGGGAAGCCGACGTTTGACGATCGCATCGTCAAGCTCGAGACTCACACATACAACCCATATGTCAACTCAACGTTTGGATACAGCGATGAAATAAGAATACCCATACAGCAGCAGGATTTATACACATTGCCGTGTGAAAGTTTCCTCTACGTGGAGGGAAAATTGAAGATAAACAAGCCAAACGATACATTAACGGTGGCGTTGGGAAATAATTGCATGGCGTTCTTATTCGATGAGATTCGATACGAGCTGAATGGCGTGGAGATTGATCGCAACAGAAACGTTGGGATAACTAGCACGCTTAAAAACTATGTATCGTTGACATCTAGCGAAGACAAAAATATGGAGAATGCCGGATGGGGCTTGAAACGACGCGATGGGTCAATATTGAAAAATCATTTCAATTTTTGCATCCCGCTAAAATATTTGCTGGGATTTTGTGAGAACTACAAACGCATTATTATTAATGCGCGTCACGAATTGATTTTAATACGATCGCGCAACGACAATAATGCTCTAATAGGATCGCCGATGCTGGAACCAGAAATTGAATTACTTAAAGTACAATGGCGGATGCCTCATGTGACGTTAAATGACGTTAATAAGCTATCGTTGCTACATGCTTTGGAACGTGGACAAAACCTGAGCATTTGTTTTCAATCGTGGGATCTGTACGAGTATCCTCTCTTACAGAGCACGACCAAGCATTCGTGGGCCGTGAAGGCATCTGCACAGCTGGAGAAGCCGCGAGTTATTATCCTTGCTCTACAGACTGGTCGAAGGAATGTGATGAGCGAAGATGTTACTAGGTTCAACAACTGCAAATTGACCAATGTAAAACTTTTTCTCAACTCAGAATTTTACCCATACGATGACATGAACTTGGACTTTGACAAGAATAAGCATGCCATCTTGTATCATATGTATACGCAATTCCATAAATCGTATTATGGACATAGTTGCAACGAGGCATTATTCACCGTGGCCGAATTTTTACAATTTGGTCCCCTCGTGGTGATTGATTGCTCGCGACAAAATGAGTCGATCAAGAATGGTACGGTGGACGTGCGCATAGAATTCGAGTGTAAAGGGAATGTGCCGATAAATACTACGGCCTACTGTCTGATTCTACACGATCGGGTGGTTGAATACAATCCGCTGACAAACGTGGTGCGCAAAATCAATTAAATTGCCACGCCCTCTCCTGTATCAAATTCCTACCAAAAGAAAATTTCATCGTGAAAATCGAGATGCTTTACGAGAAAAAGTGCATTCTCTCGTCTGTCTTGGAAGAGAGCGGACCTCTAAATCGTATCGATAATGGTCGTACCAACATTTGTTGACCTGCAAGGGTTCATCGTCGATGGAAGATTTGTCGTCAAGGAAGTGGCTATCCTGCGAAAAGGAACAATTCTCTCGCACTATATTTTTGGGAGTTCGATGCCGCAATATCTTCTTACGAAATCCGACAAATCGAACATTCAGTGGTTGGTGGCAAAACATCACGGCCTACGGTGGGACGATGGAGACGTTCCATACTGTATGGCTAAACGGCTAATTACGAAAGCTGTAGCTGATGCGATCGACGAAGAAGATGACGCATCCCATATCGTATACGTTAAAGGGTTGCAGAAACGCGACTGGCTTGCGGATTTCCTCGATGAAGATACGAGAATGGACGTGGTCATCGAGACGCTGGACATTGACTACGAGGATATCAAATCTCTAAATAAGCTAAATGTAATTAATACTCTGCGATGTGGCAGACACGCAAAGCACTGTGCCATGCAAAATGTATTTAAAATATTCAACTGGTGGTCTAACCGCCAGAGAGAAATGCTTAAATAAAATATAATCAATTTTAATGTATAAAATGTTTTTCTTAACCCTCTCCAACCTAATCTCCTGCACATGATGTATGCTAGATTAAGACGGTAGTTATAATTACGTAGAAGTGGTATGATACACGTTCAAAGTGGTATGATAGACGTTGAAAGTTACCATACACGTGCAATACATGATCAAAGTGGTACCATACACGATCAAAGTGGTTCGATTCATGTTGAAAGTGGTTCGATTGATGTTCGATTCATGTTCAAAGTGGTTCGATTCATGTTGAAAGTGGTTCGATTGATGTTCGATTGATGTTGAAAGTGGTTCGATTGATGTTGAAAGTGGTTCGATTGATGTTCGATTGTGGTTGAAAGTGGTTCGATTGATGTTGAAAGTGGTTCGATTGATGTTCGATTGATGTTGAAAGTGGTTCGATTGTGGTTGAAAGTGGTTGAAAGTGGTTCGATTCATGTTCGATTGATGTTGAAAGTGGTACGTTTGATGTTCAAAGTGGTACGTTTGATGTTGAAAGTGGTACGATTGATGTTCGATTCATGTTCGATTGATGTTGAAAATGGTTCGATTGATGTTCGATTGATGTTCGATTCATGTTCGATTGTGGTATGATCTAGTCGAATAATGTGTCCAAAGAAAAAAAAGGGGCAAGAAGATGTGTGTGAATAAGGAGAGGATGGTCAGCGAAAATGCAGGTGGCCTGTGATGAAGATGGCGAAGAACAACAGTATCTTACTTTTGCAAAGCTACGCACTTCTCGATTTCATGATAGGAGTTTATACGCGAGAGCTTGGAGATGCAGCGAGACCAGTTGTCTTCAAATCGTTATAGACAACAGTCGAGAAAGTTTTGTGTTAAATAGTTTTCATTTCGTGCAATGGTTGTACAACGCATTGCCCCGGAGTGTGACCCCCAGGTATGTACTTTTAAATATTTTTATATTTATCGCGTTTAATCGTTGAAATCGAGCGAGATCAAATCAGACGTTTGTGTCAATATTATATCGTCGATTTCTATTTTTTTTTTCCAGAACTCGCCACCACCGTCGCCTCCCCCACCACCTCACTGGCCGTCGCCACCTCCATCGCCGCCACCTCCGCTGGTATGTAGTAGTTTGCATTGTTTTATACATTTGCTGTTTATTATATGCAAATATTATATCAATGCTTGTGTATATGTTCTAGGACCTACAACAAATCATTGGTCCTGCGATGGCGGCTCGGCTGCGGCGCCCATGGGTGCCGAACCGCCCAATGGCGCCGCCACTGCGACGGCCGCGGCCGCAGTCCCCATCGCCACCACCACAACGATAATTTTTTTATTATATTCTTTTTTTTTTATATCCTTTTAATTTTATAATAAATTTCTTAAACCTATATTATTTCTCCATTTATTTACCCGTCTTTCTCCTCGCCACATAATTTTAAGATTTGCTGACGTCGCATAATTCTTCGCGCTGCCAAAATGACGTCATCGCACGCGGCTGCTCCAGAGGAGTCAAGTTACACACGATCGCGCGATACGCTGCGACGCTAAGATTTAAAATCATTTTGAAAATTTTTAGAACGAAAGCGATTGTACCGCTATGTAGTGCTGTCTCTCTCTCGAATTTAGCTTTAAAAGTGATGCTCTCTCTTTCCCACCCTCCGAATTTAGATTTATAACGAAGTATTGCTCTCTCTCTTTCCGTCCCGAAGACGTGGTTCGTAAAAGAAAAGAACGTCGATCTTTCCCGATCTTTCCCGACATCGTCCGAAACAATTTCGGATAAAAAATAAATTATTAAACAATTTCCGACGCATGTTGGTTTGAAAAAAAATCCTGGGGGCTGTCCCCTCCCTGGGTTAGGTCTGAAAAAATTTTCGGGGTGGGCCAACGTCTGAAAAAGACTTTTCGGGGGTCATTCCCTCCCTTTGAAAAATTTCGGGGACGGTGGGTCAGGTCTCCGCGGCGGCTCGGCCCGGAGTGATCCCCTCCGCGGTTGCGGCTTCCCCCACTCCGCGGCTCGTGCGCGCGCAACCGCTCTTCCACTCCCCGCAGACCCCGCGCCCATGTTTCTCTCCGCCGCGCTCCCCCGCGTGCCCTCACTTCCCCCCGCCCCCGCGCTCCCCTCAGAGGACCTGGGTTAGAATCCCCATAGTCCTACTACTAGATTGCATGTACGACGGCGACGACGATAATACATGTGACGTGATCGAAAGAGATGCTTGTGCTGAACGACTCCAGAAACCCGTTTCTTCCAAACGAAATTGTATACAACAACAACAACAACAACAACAACAACAACAACAACAACAATAACAACTGCAACAGCTCTGATTGTGCTAAAAAGAAGAGGCTCAGTGCTGCGAACATTGAATTTTTGAAATCATTGGGATTCATTGTGCGCGGTTAAGTTGAAAAAAAAAATGGTTGACATTCTAAGCATTGGAGGGAAGCCGACGTTCGATGATCGCATCGTCAAGCTTGAGACTCACACATACAACCCATACGTCAACTCAACGTTTGGATACAGCGATAAAATAAGAATACCCATACAACAGCAGGATTTATACACATTGCCGTGTGAAAGTTTCCTCTACGTGGAGGGAAAATTGAAGATAAATAAGCCAAACGATACATTAACGGTGACGTTGGGAAATAATTGCATGGCGTTCTTATTTGATGAGATTCGATACGAGCTGAATGGCGTGGAGATTGATCGCAACAAAAACGTTGGAATAACTAGCACCCTTAAAAACTATGTATCGTTGACATCTAGCAAAGACAAAAATATGGAGAATGCCGGATGGGGCTTGAAACGACGCGATGGGTCAATATTGAAAAATCATTTCAATTTTTGCATCCCACTCAAATATTTGCTGGGATTTTGTGAGAACTACAAACGCATTATTATTAATGTACGTCACGAATTGATTTTAATACGATCGCGCAACGACAATAATGCTCTAATAGGATCGCCGATGCTGGAACCAGAAATTGAATTACTTAAAGTGCAGTGGCGGATGCCTCATGTGACGCTGAGCGACGTTAATAAACTATCCTTGCTACGTGCTTTGGAACGTGGGCAAAACCTGAGCATTTGTTTTCAATCGTGGGATCTGTACGAGTATCCTCCCTTACAGAGTACAACCAAGCATTCGTGGGCCGTGAAGGCATCTGCACAGCTGGAGAAGCCGCAAGTTATTATCCTTGCTCTACAGACTGGTCGAAGGAATGTGATGAGCGAAGACGTTACTAGGTTCAACAACTGCAAATTGACCAATGTAAAACTTTTTCTCAACGCGGAATTTTACCCATACGATGACATGAACTTGGACTTTGACAAGAATAAGCATGACATTTTGTATCATATGTATACGCAATTCCATAAATCGTATTATGGACATAGTTGCAACGAGGCATTATTCACCGTGGCCGAATTTTTACAATTTGGTCCCCTCGTGGTGATTGATTGCTCGCGACAAAATGAGTCGATCAAGAATGGCACAGTGGACGTGCGCATAGAATTCGAGTGTAAAGGGAATGTGCCGATAAATACTACGGCCTACTGTCTGATTCTACACGATCGGGTGGTTGAATACAATCAGCTGACAAACGTGGTGCGCAAAATCAATTAATTTGCCACGCCCTCTCCTGTGTCAAATTCATATCAAAAGAAAATTTCATCGTGAAAATCGAGATGCTTTACGAGAAGGACTGCATTCTCCCATCTGTCTTGGAAGCGAGCGGACCTCTAAATTGTATCGATAATGGCCGTGCCAACATTTGTTGACCTGCAAGGGTTCATCGTCGATGGAAGATTTGTCATCAAGGAAGTGGCTGTCCTACGAATGGGAACAATTCTCTCGCACTATATTTTTGGGAGTTCGATGCCACAATTTCTTCTTACGAAATCCGACAAATCAAGCATCCGATGGTTGGTGGCAAAACATCATGGGCTACGGTGGGACGATGGAGACGTTCCATAATGTATGGCTAAACGGCTAATTACGAAAGTTGTAGCTGATGCGATCGACGAAGAAGATGACGCATCCCATATCGTATACGTTAAAGGGTTGCAGAAACGCGACTGGCTTGCGAATTTGCTCGATGAAAATACCAGAGCGGACGTGGTCATTGAGACGCTGGACATTGACTACGAGGATATCAAATCTCTAAATAAGCTAAATGTAATTAATACTCTGCGATGTGGCAGACACGCGAAGCACTGTGCCATGCAAAATGTATTTAAAATATTCAACTGGTGGTCTAAACGCCAGAGAGAAATGCTTAAATAAAATATAATCAATTTTAATGTATAAAATGTTTTTCTTCACCCTCTCCAACCTAATCTCCTGCACATGATGTATGCTAGATTAAGACGATAGTTATAATTATGTAGAAGTGGTTTGATACACGTTCACAGTGGTACGATAGACGTTGAAAGTTACCATACACGTACAATACATGATCAAAGTGGTACCATACACGATCAAAGTGGTTTGTTTCATGTTGAAAGTGGTTCAATTGATGTTGAAAGTGGTTCGATTGTGGTTGAAAGTGGTTCAATACATGTTCGATACACGATCAAGGTGGTTCGATTCATGTTGAACGTGGTTCAATACATGTTCAGAGTGGTTCGATTCATGTTGAAAGTGGTTCGATTCATGTTCGATTGATATTGAAAGTGGTACGTTTGATGTTGAAAGTGGTACGATTGATGTTGAAAGTGGTTCGATTGTGGTTGAAAGTGGTTCGATTGATGTTCGATTGATGTTGAAAGTGGTACGTTTGATGTTGAAAGTGGTACGATTGATGTTGAAAATGGTTCGATTGTGGTTGAAAGTGGTTCGATTGATGTTGAATGTGGTACCATACACGTTCAAAGTGGTTCGATTGATGTTGAAAGTGGTACCATACACGTTCAAAGTGGTTCGATTGATGTTCAAAGTGGTTCGATTGATGTTGAAAGTGGTACCATACACGTTCAAAGTGGTTCGATTGATGTTGAAAGTGGTACCATACACGTTCAAAGTGGTTCGATTCATGTTGAAAGTGGTTCGATTGATGTTGAAAGTGGTACGATTCACGTTCGATTCACGTTCAGAGTGGTACGATTCACGTTCGATTCACGTTCAGAGTCGTTCAATACCCGTTCGATTCACGTTCGATTCACGTTCGATTCACGTTCGATATACGATAAAAGTGGCTCAATACATGTTCCATACACATTCAAAGTGGTATGATCTAGTCGAATAATGTGTCCAAAGAAAAAGGGAAAGAAGATGCGTGGGAATAAGGAGAGGATGGTCAGCGAAAATGAAGGTAGAGAACAACAGCATCTTACTTTTGCAAAGCTACGCACTTCTCGATTTCATGATAGGAGTTTATACGCGAGAGCTTGGAGATGCAGCGAGACCAGTTGTCTTCAAATCGTTGAAGACATCAGTTGAATTTTTTTAAAGCAATTTTGAAAGTGCAAATTTGTGTGACTTGTTCTGTGCAACGATGGGATCCAGAGGTATGTACTTAACAAAATTTTTTTGACATTTATCGCGTTTAACTTTTATTATACAGTGAGATTATCCATCTCAATATCGTGGTGTACTATGTTCTAGAATTCTAATTCGCCACCACTGTCACCAACCTGGTCAAGCGACTGGGTATCACCGCCGCCATCACCCCCCCGCACCACCTCGTTGGCCGTCGCCGCCGCCATCGCCGCCGCCGCAGTCCCCGCCGCCGTCGCCATCGCCGCCGTCACCGCCTCCACAGGCATGTATACATTGCATTGTTTCGTACATTCGATATTTATTATGTTTAATGTGTCAATATTATATCATCGTTTGTGTCTATGTTCTAGGACCATGTGTCAATGATTTTAATGGCACTCATGGCGCGGGTCCTGGCGGGGGAAGTGTCCCAGGCTGCACCCCTAGAGGTGCACATGCGGCGGTCGGGGCTAGTATTCACATCGAGGATGGCTGCACGGGTACGACAGCCATGGGTCCCATACCACCAAATGGGACCCCTGCGGTGGCCGCGGCACCCATCGCCTCCCTGGATCGATGTCAGTAGGCTGCAGACGTCGCCTCCATGGCGGTTCGAGGGGGTGATGTCGTCGTTGTCGTCGTCGGTGACAACATCATCACAATCGTCGCCACCCCTGTCATCGTCACCGCCACCGCCAACGCCACCACCGCCGCCATCGTGGTCGCCGCCTCCCGCGTGGATGGACGAGGGGCTCGCGACGCCACCCCTGTCATTGTCGTCCGACGACGACGATGATAATATTTAGATTCTTTTCTATTTTTCTATTTTTTCTTTTTTCATTTTATATTATTCCATTATTATTAATCATTTTTATATTCTATTTTGTTTATATTTTTCTTTTTATATTATATTTATTATTTAATTGTATTTTATTGTATTTTATTGTATTTTATTTTCTATTTTAATTGTATTTTTATATTCTTTTTTCTATATTTCTATTTTTCTATTGTATTTTATATATTTTATTGTATTTTTATATTCTTTTATATTTTTTCAGTTTTTTTTATTATTCTATTTTATTATTATATTCTTTTTATTATATTTATAAAAATTAAAATTCTATTTATAATTTTAAATAAAATTTCTTAAACGTATATTATTTCTCCATTTCATTTACCCGTCTTCCTTCTCCTTTCGCCACCTTACTCTAAGATTTGCTGACGCCGCATAATTCTGATTCGAGCTTTCTACGCGCCACCAAATGACGTCATCCCGCGCGACTGCTCCAGAGGAGTCAAGTTACGCACGATCGCGCGATACGCTGCGACGTTAAATCGGAACGCTTTAGAATACTGTTTAGCTTTAGAATGCTTGCTACATAATGGTTTGGTAGATCGCTGGTTAAAAATTTTAGAATATCTGCGAGTGTACCGCTATGTAGTGCTGTCTCTCTCCCTCCTCTGAATTTAGATTTATAACGAAGTATTGCGCTCTCTCTCTCTTTCCGTCCCGAAGACGTGGTTCGTAAAAGAAAAGAACGTCGATCTTTCCCGATCTTTCCCGACATCGTCCGAAACAATTTCGGATAAAAAATAAATTATTAAACAATTTCTGCTGCATATTGGTTTGGAAAAAAATTTCGGGGGCCGTCCCCTCCCTGGGTTAGGTCTGAAAAAATTTTCGGGTTGGGCCAAGGTCTGAAAAAGACTTTTCGGGGGTCATTCCCTCCCTTTGAAAAATTTTGAGGACGGTGGGTCAGGTCTCCGCGGCGGCTCGGCCCGGACTGATCCCCTCCACGGTTGCAGCTTCCCCCACTGCGCAGCTCGTGCGCGCGCAACCGCTCTTCCACTCCCCGCAGGCCTCGCGCCCAGGTTTCCCTACGCCGCGCACCCCCGCGCGCCCTCATTTCCCCCCCGCCCCCGCGCTCCCCTCAGAGGACCTGCGTTAGAACCCGCCTTGCTATACTACTAATATCTCAAAACAAGTTATTTCAAAAATCGTACCAGAGGTGTGTCAAGCAATAATTGAGAGTTTGATACATTATATGAAGCAAAATATTTATTTTAAAAATTATTATGTGGTACAGATGCGTGTGTGAATGTGAAATAAGCTCGAGTCTTCAAAGCTTTAAACCTTAACCTTAAAGAATCAGCCTTTAAGGCTAATGTCATGAGGCCCGAGCTCTCGAAGCTCGAGGTTTGGTCTTATTCGAAAGCTTATATGCAGTTTACATAAGAAAAATGCCATTAAATTTAGAAAATATTGCAGGCGTGATGAGATATTAATGAAATAAGTTTTAGGTTAGGTTGGATTAGACGAGCGACTAGTAAATGATAGCGGTAGCGACAGTCGACATATACGGGGTGTCGAAACATGTACTTGGCGCGAGACGCTACCGCGTCTCTAGATTAATTTTTAATTTTAAAATTATACTTGTTATTAAGAACTGTAATTATGTACTTAGAGTTTATGCTGATAAAAATGAGCCTCAATGAAAGATGATAAAATATTAAATGTTTTTAATCATACGATGTTAAACTTATTTTTTTATCATGATGTCAATTAAAAACAATCTGTGCGAGATTGGGTTTGGACTCATTTTAATCAGAAGAATCTCACCAAACCAATGATAATACTTTCCTGAACATATTGTGAAAAATAAGGATTATAAGGACATTTTTATGTTATTATATATTAATGGTTAGCCGTCTGAGATGTTTACGCTATTGTTTTGGCGTTCGTCTGTCAGATCGCTCTATCCCACTCAATGTAGATGTGTTTTATTCGCTCTCTTCGTCGCGCGGTGCGACAACGTGTGTGCCTATTTCAGCTAATAACCAAAATACGTGAGCCCCGTCTTTAAAAGTGTGTCCAAATATTAGGTTACTCGACCAATTGTCACAGCGGTGGACTTCGTCGCCCGAGACCGCCTGCTAGGAATTTTCTTTCGGCCGGGTAATAGTAAATTACTCTATTATTAAGGCCTATTGGCATAAACGCTCGGACACCTATTTACTTATTTTCGACGTAGATCCATCGTGCCAAGGCTCACCAAAATCGATGTCTATCACATGGTGTCCTCTCCTTGTAAGTTAAACGGTATAGCCGTGAGATTAAACACCGTGGAAAACGTCGTTCTTTAAAATCGTCCGTATCACGGCTCTACCGCCGCAATTTTGTAAGAAAAAAATACGATTTTTCCAGCGAGAGTTGTACAATAACAGGCTTCATACTGAATTTTCTGTTTATTTCATTATCTTCCTAAAAAAAATGACTGCAATTTTGCTCCATCCAAGGTGGCCTAACCCCTTAAAGGAGCAAGTGAAAACAAGCGATTGCGCGCAGAACGAAAGAAAGAAAGGTTCGAGGGTTAGAAGCAAACGGGTATTTTTGGAAGAATATTCAATAAATCCATACTTTCGAGGATAACCACGAGAATATCGCCAATGGATTCGTGATATACCGCTGATGAAAAAACTTAACTCATTCGACCTGCTTTTAATCATACATTATGTATAATTGGCTATTAAAACGCAGAGTCAGCTGAACAAATATTTTAGACCTGATCAACTTGAACGTTTATTTTTCAGAGTCATGTATCACTCAAAGTGCTAAAACAAACAGCAATCCAGATATTTGATATATCGAACACGTGAATCCGATCACTTATATGACAAATTTAATGCACAATTCCGAACAGTTCTGAGAATTGAAGGGGATAGTGTAAGAAATATTTTGAGAGCGTGGAAGCGGATGTTCAGTTAAAACCGGCTTCAATGTAACATTTCAAATATATTTCACAAGATATAGCCGGATTGTACATAAAACGCGGAGAACTTTCTAGACGGCAACTACCGTGTCCAAAAGACCGTACAAGAGTCTCGGTGTCGTCGAGCGACGAGCCCCTACCGCCCCTCCTGCGACGCTGCCATGAGGTCTAGATTTTCCTAAATTTTCCCCTGCGGACGGTCCTGACCCTTGTTGCTGGATTTCTGAATGATAGGCCAATGCTCAGAGATGCAATTCGAACATGCGTACATCGGATTTTCTTATAATAGAAATACGCATTATGGAAATCGCGAGAGTTACGCACTATGAGATCTACTAGTGTAAACTAGCTCGATTCTCACTTTGAACATGTGTTCAAAGGTAGGTATGTACCTACGCTAATGAAAGTTTAAACTAATTTATTGTCTATTCAATGTTCATGAGAGTACCTACAACCAAGGGATGGGCAAGGTTTTTCCAATGAAAATGAGTCTAAGTAAGACCATATTCAGGCTATGTTTTGTTATACAGTATTCGAATCACTTCCGAATTCCTTACACCAATGCAACATGTATGCTTACAATAGCTTGAATCATGTTGAGTTCAGATCGATCTTCAGCAGAAAAATTGTTCGGTTCCGAAATGAGCAATGACGTGACTGATGGTGTCCGTGCTTAGTAGGTTAAGATTTAAAATATCTTATTAGTTTTAAGTGTAAGCTAAGGGGTTCCGAGAAACCACGCCTGTTATCAGTTCTTCTATGGTTGTGTTTATTCGACGAGGCTCCAGAGAGTCTCGTCTTGTTTATGTAATTCTATCGCCCTAGATTCGTCGCTGACGGTGGTGATTCGAGTCGATCAGCCTTCTGGAGGATAGGTCCAGCCCCCTGTCCCCCCTGTCCCTCTTGCTTCCGGGTGGACCGTTGCCGGAAACAGCAGAGGCAGTTGACATCTAGACCTTATACGAATCAGACCGTCTCTCATACCAGTTTATAGATAATTATAGTTTCAAATCAGACTTGGGAATTAACTGCTCTTTTCGGCCGATTTGCAGAAGCAACGCCCCCTTTCATCCGCCGCGCGTCTTGGCCCCCGCGACGGCGTTACTGCTCGAAGCTCCTAAGCGCATACTGGCGACACCGGTCGGTTGGAAACTGAGTGTAGGGGATCGTTACGGGTTAAAAAGTTGGAACTCACCGTAGGATTAAACAAGTTTATTCCGTCCCGATCTGGGTAACAAACAAAGCGCGTATTATCACGTATATGGTTTGTTATCAATGTCTTGACGCTCGTAGCTTATATAGGGTCTTATAGCTAATTCGGGGCGAAGCGGACACCAGCGGGGTCGCCGTCTTTGGCCCGTCCTTCGGCATTTCATCAAATGCTGAGGGTGCTCGCGTGTCGTTTCCCGGGCTTTGGGTGTCCGAGCGGGGCAATCGAAATGCGCGGTCGCTGCAACGCCTGGTCGTTGGTTGGGTTACAACAGAACCTATACTTTTAGTAACAGTCCATAGATGGCGGATATATCGACATATGATCGGAGTAGTAAGTATGCGTACGATGCTGTTGCCGTTCTCATTTATACCCGCACGAGCGCCGCCAGTCTTAAGATACCCTGTATTCTCGATGTTGCGTTTTTATTGTCAGTAGTATCCCCTATTCCACTGTAGCACACGATAAAAAATAAGGCAATTGTACAGAAAAAGGTACACCTAACCGATTTTGATGACCATCAAATATATTGTCGGGGGCATGATTCTGACCAAAATTTTCCTACACGTATTACCGCCGCTCGACCTTCGTTTCCGAGATATTGCGAAAATCTTCTGTTGATTTATTCCGACGCAACGCATTCCACTTTCCAACTTGTTCCGGGTATTAGTATTGGTGGGACTAAGTAGTATAGCTAGGCCGGTTCTAATTCAAATTTCAGTTTTAAGGTCATAATAAGGAATTTCCCACCCCTACCTCTCAAATTTGAGTTTCAAGGTCAGAGGAAAATCCAACCCGGCGGGCTGCGGCGGCGGGCGGGCGGGCGGCGGCGGCGGTTGACGATATAGAAATCGCGGAGTGGTGGTGGGTATAGCGCGAGAACTGATATCGATACCGAATCGATATCGAACCGATACCGAAGTGCATGGAGGGGGAGGAACCGCGAGTGAAGTCGGTAAGGAGGGAAATATTAATTTTAAGATATTAATATATGCGAGAAATAGAATCTCGGGCGACGGGGATCGAACCCAAGACCTCCGCGTTACGAGTCAGCCGCCTAATCAACTCCCGCAACGCCAGTTCTCCGATGTTAGTCTTTCCTGAATGGTACATGTACCGAGCGTCACACGCGCGTGCGCGCACACACCATGAGCAGTTGCCAAACGTCAACGCATAATAATTTATTTTTATCAGAATTTGTATCGGAGAATGTCGGGAAATATCGGTGTTTTACCTACCACGTATTTGGGGGAGGGAGGTATGGGAAAAGGGAGAGCATTACTTAGTGATACAATCACAGTTATTTTAAAGCTAAGTTCGGGGAGGGAACGTGACAGCGCTACATAGTGGTACAAGTGCATTTATTCTACAGCTAACAATTTTTCAAAATGTTTTTCAATCTTAACATCGCAGCATATCGCGCGATCACGTGTGATTTGAATATCACGCTCGCTTCCAAGACAGACAGGAGAATGCAGTCTTTATCGTAAAGCATCTCGATTTTCACGATGAAATTTTGTATGAATTTGGCATAGGAGAGGGCGTGGCAATTTAATTTATATTGCGCTCCACGTTTGTTAGCGGATTGTATTCAACCACCCGATCATGCAGAATCAAACAGTAGGCTGTAGTATTTGCTGGTCTGTTCTCTATACACTCGAATTCTATGAGCACATCCACGGCGCCATTCTTGATCGACTCAGTTTGTCGCGAGCAATCAATCACCACGAAAGGACCAAATTGTAAAAAATCGGCCACGGTGAATAAGGCCTCGTTGCAACTATGCCCATAATACGATTGACAGAATTGCGTATACATGTGATACAAGATGGCGTGCTTATTCTTGTCAAAGTCCAAGTTCAGGTCATCATATGGGTAAAATTCCGAGTTGAGGAAATGTTTTACATTGGTCAATTTGCAGTTGTTGAACCTAGTAACGTCTTCGCTCATCACATTCCTTCAACCAGTCTGTAGAGCAAGGATAATAACTCGCGGCTTCTCCAGCTGTGCAGATGCCTTCACGGCCCAGGAGTGCTTCTTCGTGCTCTGTAAGAGAGGATACTCGTACAAATCCAACGATTGAAAACAAATGCTCAGGTTTTGTCCACTTTCCAAAGCATGTAGCAACGATAGCTTATTAACATCGTTTAGCGTCACATGAGGCATCCGCCATGAGGTTCCAACATAGGTGATCCTATTAGAGAATTGTTATCGTTGCGCGATCGTATTAAAATCAATTCGTGACGCGCATTAATAATCATGTGTTTGTAGTTCTCACAAAATCCCAGCCAATATTTGAGAGGGATGCAAAAATTGAAATGATTTTTCACTATTAGCCCATCGTGGCGTTTCAAGTCCCATCCGGCATTCTCCATATTTTTGTCTTCGCCACATGTCAGCGATACATAGTTTTTAAGGGTGCTAGTTATTCCAACGTTTCTGTTGCGCTCAATCTCCATGCCATTAAGCTCGTATCGAATCTCATCAAATAAGAACGCCATGCAATTATTTGCCAACGTCACCGTTAATACATCGCTTGGCTTATTTATCTTCAATTTCCCGTCCACGTAGAGGAACCTTTCACACGGCAATGTGTATAAATCCTGCTGCTGTATGGGTATTCTTATCTCATCGCTGTATCCAAACGTCGTGTTGACGTATGGGTTGTATGTGTGTGTCTCGAGCTTGACGATGCGATCATCAAACATCGGCTTCCCTCCAATGCTTAGAATGTCAGCCATTTTTTTTCAACTTAAATGCGTACAATGAATCCCAATGATTTAAAAAATGCAATGTTCGCAGCAGTGAGCAACTTCTTTTAGCGTGATCAAACCTGTTGCAGTTGTTGTTGTTGTAAATAATTTCACTTGGAAGAAACGAGTTTCTGGAGTCGTTCAATACAAGCATCTCATTCGTTCGCACCACGCGTATCGTCGTCGTCGTCGTACGTGCAGTCTGATGGTAATCTCTTCACCTCGAAAATCAAGCAACCGTCCGTCTTGATCCACAACGCGTATCGTTAGATCCGAAATGACTTTTGCGGTGATTGGAAGGTAAATGATTTGCGCGGGCGTTTCCGATATCTTATATCCTGGTGGGACTCTTGGAGAAAATTCATGTATAGTATGTACGCGCTTCCCATTGTTGTACGCGCCAGCGGTCACGCTACATTCTGTGCGAATAATGTTCACGTTCATGATATTAATTGGATCGTCCGATTCGTGCCACCGTCCTGGTTCTAATACCCGATTCGTCGAGAATCCCAGTAGCGATCCAATGTTATTGGACTTTGTAAAGTCTATGACGAACGAGCAGTACAGCTCGCTTTTCATGGTGTTGTTGTTGGGGCGCAACACTATAGGATACACATCGCCATCGTTGTTGTCATCCGAGAACACCTAGCAGCGGGAGAAGTGGTAATATACCACCCCGTTTTGTCACCGGGAGAATCCGCTTCTTCGGTGCTCGCCTTACAGTCCTTTTGCAGGGTTTTGTTTTCATCCCCATTCCGATCTTCGTCTTGGCCTTCATAGCTGCCCACACAACCGTAGCAGCACCTTTTTCACCCAGCGTCGTGTCTCGCGCAACGATACGTTTTCACGCTTTGTCGGCGAGAACCTTATCTGCCACGTGCCATTCGCCGAGGTTGTTGCTACGCGAATGCGCAAAATCGTGTTCGCGACACGCTGCGTCCAACGGATTGATGTCTTGATCACCTCTAGCCAATCGTTTTGCTAGATGAGTTCTTGGGCCGCAAAACTGGTATCCTGAGATATGTAATTCGATAAGTAGCGCATTTCTCGCCCGATTTAACAAACCACAACCTTTCTTTACTCTCGTCGGCGACATTCGCTACAGTTTTTAATCAATGGTGCTGGACCGTCGATACGCGTTCGCTGCCAAGGGCGATTATAATGCTCCAAACTCGGACGATACTTCTAGGAATCGGCTTTTATATGCTCGGAGAGTCTATCCCACAACTGGTCAATGTGTCTACCAAACTCTCGCAGTAGAATAATCTATGGTATATATTTCAGTTGCTTAGAGGTTAAGTCTCGAATATTGCAATTATCCGACAGGATGAGAAGCATTTTGAATACTGAGCTGTTTTGCTTCGGGGCGGACCTATAAATAGGGCGCATCACCGCTTCGACGTATTAAAATCATTTTTCACGGTTCACAGAGAGGATGCGATTCGTGCGACAACCTGTAACGATACGCGTGACTAATTTTGACGATAAATCGCAAATGATGTACCCGAAAAAAAACAAGACGCAGACACGGAAGCATGCTGCCAAACACTATATGCTGCCTCATTTGTGGTCCATGAAATTATGGAAAGACCAACGTGCTGGTGAGCTTGTTGGAAAGTCCTCACGGCGTCCGCTTCGAGAACGTGTACGTGTATTCCAAGTAGTTACAACAGCCGAAATATCAGTATTTGGAGAATATATTGAGTCCGATAGATGAAATTGGCTACTTTACGTTTTCGAATAACAGTGACGACATCCCACCGAGCGAATCGCTTCCGAATTCAATTTTTATCTTTGATGACGTGGCATGCGACAAGCAAGATACGATACGAGAATACTTTGCAATGGGACGCCACTCGAACGTTGACTGCTTCTATCTCTGTCAGACGTATGCAAAGATTCCCAAACATCTTATACGCGACAATGCGAATCTGCTGATTCTGTTTAAGCAGGATGGTACTAACTTGAAACATGTGTACAACGATCATGTAAACACTGATATGTCTTACGAGCATTTCTGCGCTTTGTGTCGTAATTGTTGGCAACGGGAGTATGGTTCTGCGGTAATAGACAAGGATAGCGCGATGTCCAATGGACGTTGTAGAAAGGGATTTAATGAGTTTGCCATACCGTGAGATGGTCAATTGTCATAAACCTGTCGGTGAGAAAGCAACGTCTGCGGTACAATGATGATTGATATCGATAGTTTGGAGATTAAGGATCGCGAAAGAATAGCGAAGGAAATTGCAAAAACCAGCGAATCCATTCGCAAGAAACATCAGGCTTTGAAAACTGGCAAGGTGGATGAAGATATCGCGTTGGAGAGATACTTTAAACCTATCGTAGAACCCTTAAAACATATTATGGAAAATACTGCAGCTGCCGAAGCTAACACACCACCGCTGATGAGTGCAGACGTAGAAGGGAATGAAACATTAACGCCTAAAACAAAAATCAAGCCGAAAGGGAACACATCGCGTAAGAGAAATAGGAAACCACGCATGTCATCGGAATATTCACCCATAAACTCCACACCAGTTCAATCGAAGCGGAAACGACAGAATGCCACGTCAAACGATTCCCCCGTTCCTCCCACTCCAATAAATACATTTCCCGGTGTACAATCGCTCACAACCATTGATGACGACGTTTTCGAAACTACTCCCGATGAGTCGTTTGCAACATCTATTAGACATCAACTGCAAATATCCGAGGGGCAAGAAACGTTTCGCAGCCATTTTGGCCCACTGGGGCAAAAATACATGAGCGCAATCCTAAGTGGTGATAGGGATACAACAATGGACTATGTGTATGGTGTATACTATGGCAATAGTGGAACGATGATTGGAGATAAGGCTTTCGATATAGACCAGGATGATAACATAATCATTGATGGTGTAAGATACAGAGGAACGTCCGGTCTTTACGAACTGATTTTCAAGAGAATTCCCGAGGATGCCCTGTACACCGATGCCGACAAACAAAAATACAAAAGTATACTAGTGACGACGAATGCCCCCAGACGCGGTCATAACGCAAAACACCCCATATGAAGCAACAAGGGATAGAAGTACAAACAGGTAATTGCACCTCTACTCCGCCGTGTACCGGCTAGTAGGGCAGGGAAAGGTCTAAGGACACCGCGAGCGATGATGGTAAACGATAGCAAGATCGATTACGTGCATTGGGATGATCTCAATGAGCTGGCGGATCGATTGCGTTTGCTGGAAGCGTCGCGTCAGGCTGGTAACAACTCTCATGATCCTGAAAGTCTATCGATTATCGAGGAACTCCGCGAGGTAGGCCTCATTATAAATTAAACCGCACGTCGATGATTTGCACTGTATGCGTCGACATACCGAACAACAAATTTGGAGTATCGCTCGAGAAGAGTGGAGCAGCTAGAATGGACTATTACAAATGGAGCGGCATGCTTCGAAATTATATACGAGATAACGCTCTTTGTGTGGACGGTGCCGACTTTGATGCAAAATCACGCAATATACGACGCGTAGCTCAGCCGGAGGCCGACAGTGTTGCCGTCAATAAACTATACATGGAAAAGAGCATTAAACTTTTGAGAGAGCAACAGGAAGAATTAGAGATGAAGCTGGTCATGTTTCAGACAGATATGCTGACGTTGCAAAACAGCGTTCAAAAGATATCGCAGGTGTCAAATTCAATTCCGCAGCAGCGCTGCAAAGGAGAATGATGCGAGACGGTTGAACTTGTCAAGAATTTCCTCGGACCGATGGAGAGGATATAATGCACGTACATGATAATTACCGCATCATTCATGTCAAAGACACCTCTGCGACCAAACATGCAACCATTATCGAAATCCAAGAGTAAGGAAAACCATGGCCACAAGAAGCGACAACTCGTAGAGGAATTGCATGCTCCAGCTCGAAGACATTTCCCGCGGAGGCGCGTCACAGTGCATGGATACGATGATCTGTGGCAAGCTGACGTTGTAGAAATGCGTCCATACTCGCGATTCAACCAAGGTTACCACTACATACTCACCGTTATCGATGTGCTGAGCAAGTATGCATGGGCGTTGCCGCTCAAGACTAAAAGTGGCGCTGAGGTGACTAAAGCGTTTGCAAAGATATTTAGAGATCGATATCCGAAAAATTTACAAACCGATCAAGGAAAAGAATTTTACAACGCCGATGTGCAGAAACTCTTGACAAAGCATGACATTAATCATTATTCGACGTATTCGGTGATGAAAGCCTCCGACGTAGAACGTTTCAATCGAACTTTGAAGAACAATATGTGGAAATTGTTTACGCTCAATGGAACCTATAGATGGATCGATGCGCTACCAAGTCTACTTGCAGAGTATAACGCACGAAAACATAGAACCATCAAAATTCGTCCTTGCGATGTTACCCCTGCGATTGCCGATAAGCTGCTAGCCACCGTATACAGCAACATAAAGATCGCTGCACCAGCGATATTCAAGTTGGGCGAGTTTGTGCGCGTGAGTAAATTTAACACCTTAAACATCTTCGATAAAGGCTATACGCCGAGTTGGACAACGGAGGTGTTCAAGATAGCCAAAGTACAGGCAACTAATCCCGTGACGTATCTGCTCGTCGATTCCTGTGGAAAACATGTTGCCGGAGGATTCTATGAACACGAGCTGCAGCGCGTCACCGATCCTGATGTATACCTAGTGGAAAATGTGTTGCGTAGGAAGGGGGATAAGGTATACGTCAAGTGGCTGGGGTTTGATAAATCACACAATTCTTGGATAAATAAAAATAATTGTTTGGGATTGAGTTAGTTCCCCACGCCGCCACTCTCACTCTCACAGCAGCACCTCGCGGCCCACGATTCAGCGACGCTGATCGATGAGCAAGCCGCCAATCAGCGCAGATCGATCGACCAATCACAGAGCCGCGTCAACGCTCTACGAGAAGAGAGAAGACGTGCCAACTGTTTTCGCCATATTCACGCCCCCTTGTGTGCCTACGTAAAGAACATTCGTGTGAAAGCGTCGCTCGCTATTCTCGAGATATCATAGCTTTAAAACACTCACACATCACTCACTCTCAGTCAAACTCATTGTGAACACTCACTTCTCAATCTCACTCAGTTGAACAATCACCATTCCACACAATTAATATAATTGTGTGGACGCCACGTGGCGCAACCGCGTGGTAACGAATCACACTCACAATTCCTGCAACGCAGTGATAAGTATAAAATCGTGACAAGGTGTGTTCACTAAAGATGTGCGGGTAAAAAATCATTAACCTGTCTAAGACTCCTCGCATCCTTTCCCATTCAACTCATTCATAAACAATAATGTATTGTAACATAATAATGTATGGCTCAATAAATACAATGATACATATACATGAGTGACCACTGTTATTTTTACATATTAATTCCACCATTTATAATAATTTCTATACATGCATGTATACAACAATTTTATTTAGCATAATTCCGCTATTTATCATTTCTATACACGTCGGAACAATTTTATATTACACAATAAATACAATAAATACACTTTCTATTTTACAATTGTATATTATAATGTCCCCAGGGCAGAGTGTCGGTCGAATCGGGTACGATATCCCGCTTGTCGTCGTATGGACTTAGAATGATTTTGGATTCTGAAATGGTGTACACTTTGTGCAATTTAGACCGAATGCACGATTGCTTGCGAACCATTTCGATCTCCCTTTGCAAACACTGCGCGTAGTCGTCGAAAGTTATCGTTCTGGCTATGACGTTGGTCTTGACGCCTTTCCGCCTTTTTTACCGCCTACGCGAAGTGGACATACATTTTCACTCTAAGACCTACGAATTCGATCATTATCGCAACGTTATTTTCGTCCTTCATAAGTTCTAGAACCTTCTTATTTAAGCGCGGCATATTGTCAGTAGGATTATCGCTTGTGTCAAATCTATCGATATTGTGTTTCATGGACTCGAAGATATCTTCGCATCGAATGTGATAAATGAGGTTGCTGTGTCTGTGTATAGAATTTTACAATTTGGTCCGTGCAGGGGAGACATGTACTCGTGATGAAATTCATGCAAACAAATTTTTGATATGTCCAGAATGCACATACACACGTATATCGGTTTGTTGAATTTCACCTCAAGTTTACGCAATTCAACAGCTATTAAATTTTTCGAAAAAACACTTCTGCTGTGGAAATTCGGTTTCGCGATCATTGCCTCCGCGCCATATCGCCCTTCCCAATGTGTTAAAAGTTTTACATCCACGTGATTTCGTACATTTTCCACAGTTTTACCGAATACCGCGTTGTTCATCAATTTGTACAAATTTTTTTCAAAATAGTTTGTCGCGTCTATTCTGAACCGTGTATTGAGTTCGATGTAATCGCGGAGCCAAGTGGATTGAGCGAATTCAAGCACGCGGTGTATCTTTGTAATACGAAGACCGTGACGCGTGCACTGCTGTAGGTTGCGATAATGGATAACATAGCGCTGCTTATCGTATAATGCCGCGAGTAACTTGTCCTGTCTGTTGCCAGGTGATTTGGCACGCGTCGGGCAGAACGGTAGATCTGCATGAGCATCGTGCAGACGTTGCGGATATTCCAGATCTACCTCGAGAATGTATCCCATGGGCGAATCGACAGCGATTGAAAACACGTCAAAATTTGCAACATCTTCGACCCATTTAAATTTGGCGTATGGCAGGGGCTGACACATTGCCCACCCATACAAATTGTTCACATCAAAGTACATCAAGTACGATGACTGTTCCGATGCGTCGTAACATGGCATGTACTTGTTATTGGCTTGTGCTTATCTTCCGGAACAGTGACTTAAACCACCGCGTATACCGCGTTCGATAAACATGACCATGCCGACGTCGTTGAGCAATTCAAATGTAATTTTGGTATGTTTTAGCATGGCATCGCACGTGAAACCAGGTAATGGGTAATAATGTGATGCATCTAATCCGTAACTCTTGATACCACTTTCGCGAAAATTTCCAAAAATGTCTGCCAATAACAAGACATCTGTTTTCAGATACAAGTCGCTGTATTCACCCAAGGTTCTAATGTTGAAATGCTGCCAGACAGTCTCGGCATGTGCATAATCGCTCTGGGATACAGTTTCACCTGCTAACGAAGTGTAGAATGATTCGCGCGGCGGTAAGCATGGGTCCTGCAGCTTGTTCGCGCAATCAAGGTATTCATATGGAAAGACACCCTTTCGCGTCAATAAATTGAAATCCTCAATGGATAGTGACGTCCCACTATTTTTCGCGCGGTCCTAATTAATGTCTTCCCTACTATCTATAAAATAGCAACTTTTAACCCTTTCCCCAACCTCCGGGTTGTTTGGACGATGTACCTTAGCGGTCCCCATCTCCAGATGATCAAATTTCAAATCCCCTTCCCCTCTTCGGCCTTCGAGGCGCGAACTCCTTCCACGTTTAAACCTTAGACAAGTCCCTCACTAAAAACTCGCTCATCTCGAGACCATGTCTCACTCGCCCCCCCCCCCCCTCCTTTTACGACAACCGTATTCAAACCTCCACTTTTCAAACCCCAATCAAAACCCTCCAAACCCATCCAACGGGTGGAGTACCCCTTTTCAAAGCCCCGAAAAGAGCCGCCGAAATACGCAATAACGACACATATTTTACGCATGAATCATCAATACGCGCCGATTACATAACACATATTTTAAGCATGAGTCATCGCGCATACCGCAAATTCCCCGCATACCTGACATTCCATCGCTTTGTATAAATACCAGCGCCGCATGGACCACACACAGTCAGTTAGTTCGGGAACATCCGCTACGCCAGACTCTTTTTTCTAAAGTACATTGTATACTATTAGACTTTCGCTTCAGTGCAACGTCCCCAATAGGGTTACCAAACCTTCTACATCACTGTAAGCATGTATCATTTTATCTTATTGTAGAACACTAACGTTATCGTTTTCTATTATTTTCATTTACTTATGCTTATCTATACTTATATCATTTGATTTTGCTCACGCTTATTGCTTTATGTTATTTCCTTTTGCTTATGCTATTTGCTTTATATTCTTTGCTCACCCTTATTGCTTTAAATTATTTCCTTTTGCTTATGTTATTTGCTTTATATTCTTTGCTCACGCCTATTGCTTTAAATTATTTCCTTTTGCTTATGTTATTTGCTTATATTATCTTCTTTGCTTACGCTTATCGCTTTATATCGTTTCATTGCTTATATTACCGCCTAATTATATTATTGCTTAAGCTTATTGCCTTATGTTAACCTGTTTATAACCAACTCTAACACTTCTTATGTTTATCTTATCTTATGCGTAATATTATTATCATTGATCATCGTTATATAAATGTCTTGTGCTAATGCTTAATGTCCAACGCATTGTTATAATACGTCTACCGCCATTGCTTCAGTAGTGCATGGCTTATTCGCACGCGTTCCAATAAATAACGCTTTTGTTTTACCCGACGTTTGAATTCTTGTAATATTCCTTCGACTACCTAGAATCATTACGAGCCACAGCAACAGCTGATCTCTCTTCGCGAACACCGGGAGTTCTTATCAGTGTTTACAAGCTTACTTTCGTTTAGGGTCCCGCATGTCCAAAGCTACACCTATTGAAAAGAACTACGACGCGTGTCTTTCTATTGCAATGCAGTAGTTAAGCCAATTATAGAGTCATAAATGCAAACCACAAGAATTCTAACGGGTGTCACTCTGGTGAGCGATAATTCCCTAACCTTCCCTGGTCGATTTATGCTGCGAAGCTGGCCTTCGTGCTGAACGCCTAAACTCCCCACAGCTGCGAAGCTGGCCTTCGTGTCTGAGCTCCTAAACTCCTCAGAGCTGCGAAGCTGGCCTTCGTGCCTGAGCTCCTAAACCCCTCAGAGCTGCGAAGCTGGCCTTCGTGCCTGAGCTCCTAAACTCCCCAGAGCTGCGAAGCTGGCCTTCGTGCTCAACCTCCCAATATTCCCCAACTTTGTCACAGCCCTAACTTCCGCCACCCAGGACGTGACAAGATAATGTTTCAAATTGGGATCGAAAAATTTTTAATTTATCTGCGCTAAGAAAAGATGCTAATTTATTGAGACTGGTATTTAGAAATTTGTACGAATCGATGAATCGCAATTTAATACAATTTCGCGTCTTTGGTTGTTCAGTCATAATTTCGCCATTTTTCGTGAATGAAATATATTTTTCTTTTCTTATGGGCAATACATCAACGCTGCCTTTGAAACCGGTAACTATTTCCTCGATAATAAAATGCGAATCATAGCCGGGTAAATTATGGAAAACTATTGGGATGTAAAACGAATTTTTATAATTTAAATTGCACTTCGAATGTGCGAGGTCTCTAAACCGTCCAGATAGATGGCAATGATCACGAACTCGTACATCCTCAGCCTCGAATGGCTTTTCGCAAATATGACAATGCGTTGTGTTGCGAAATACCCTCCACTGATCTTTCGTCAACTTTTTCATGGGTGTATTATTGGCTAGAATGAGTTTAGCAAAATCTGCAAAATTTTTCCACTCTATCACGAACCAAGAAACGCAATCCGCGTCGCGGCGACATCAATACATCGATAGCCAATACTATGCACCTTATGTTTCTGATACGTGCACAATTTGCGCTCCTCCGCATCCTTTTGACCATCCTCCGTTTTCTCTAGGATGCACTCGAGATCGGCATATACCACGAAGGGAAGTCGTTCCTTCCTGCCGTGACCGTCGAAACTGAGCCATTTGTTGTCTTGGCTGGGCAGCAGAATGGCGTAGTCGTTCATCTCGCGACAATCCACTGTGTGGGCCTGTAACTTCTCGGCAGATCCGAAGTAATGCAGGCAACTATAAAATCAAATTGTTATTTAATTTCTTTCGCGAGACATTTCAACATTTCATGAGTTTATATACGTACCGATCACAAATGAATTTCTTTTTTTCGTTTCTGCTCAACTGGACGCTCACCAGCCGGGACAAGTTCTTGATCAGCACAAAGTGCCCCACATTATTGTCCCCTGTTCCGGCATGTACAACAGGTTTACGTGCCGATCCCTAAACAGGGCTGGCTGGTGAGACGCAGCAGAGAGACTGTCGGTCCTTTCTTCATCTCCGCCTCGAAGATGTATACCTTCATTGAGATGCCATTCAGCTGCTCAAACTACCCAATTTGCTCCAGGGACATTGGAAACTCAATAGCCTGGAGATTTAGCACCAATGTATAATGTGGATATGAACTTGGGTGATCGGTATTTCTTTCAGATGGATGTAGAGCGGCGACCACTGCCCATGCGAAACAAGCGTTGTCGGGGCATTGCACACTGATTGTAGCCTTCTTCAGTGATAATTCCCGCGGCAACTTGCAGTGGCACCCTGCGCGCAGCGGATTGTACTTGTTGACATTTACGGTCAGGATGAGGATTCTCGTCAATGCCCATCCGCTGTCGCGTTCCTGAGTAGTAAGGCTATGCCGATTCCAACGCAGATCTTCTGGTGGGAGCGTGGGGGCGGGGGGGGGAGTGAGGGCGCGCGGGGGAGCGCGGCGGAGAGAAACCTGGGCGCGGGGCCTGCGGGGAGTGGAAGAGCGGTTGTGCGCGCACGAGCCGCGGAGTGGGGGAAGCCGCAACCGTGGAGGGGATCAGTCCGGGCCGAGCAGCCGCGGAGACCTAACCCACCGTCCTCGAAATTTTTCAGACCTAACCCAGGGAGGGGACGGCCCCCAGGATTTTTTCCAAACCAATATGCAGCTGAAATTTTCCTCCAACGCGGAGAAATAATAATTTTGAATCGACGATCTACCAAACCATTATGTAGCATGCATTCTGAAGCTAGCAGATTTTAAAGCGTTCCGATTTAACGTCGCAGCGTATCGCGCGATCTCGCGTAATTCGAATCCTCTGGAGCAGCCGTACGAGATGACGTCATGTGGTGGCGCGAAGAAGGCGCGAATCATAGAAAGAATTATATGGCGTCAGCAGAAAGAATCTTTTCCATATCAACAGACATTCTTTTCTCAACGCAGAGAAATAATAATTTTTGAATCTTAAAAATACTATTCCATCAATCGCTCAGTAGCCTCAGTGACTTTCGACGGAACAAATAGTGCTCTGAAAAAAAAAATGTGCAGTACCAGTGTCGAAGGAAACGTTGAACGTATGAATTATTATGTTCCGATCGTACAAGATGATGGTGTAGCTCAATGCGGGGAGATTACAGTTGCTTGGTAAGACTTAATTTTCACATATTCTCAAAATTGTATTCCTAATACGAGCGGACAATTTCATAGCTTTGATTGTTCTCTTAGTCCGCGCCGAGGATCGCGTATCATGGTCAGAAGATACGCGTTAACATCCGTGGGTAGCAAATATTTGGAAATTGGAATCAACGTAGGACCGATGGCTGATGTAGAAGTTCTCCTAGGCGACAATCGTGGGAATCATCTCATATTACCATGGCATACATGGAATGTGCTATTCGAAAGCCGTACAACAATCGAAGAACATGCAAAATTGCCTGGATCACCTTCGATGCGGATTGATGAATTAACGGTGGAATTTCTTCGGATCTTTAATTCACCGATTGTAAAGATGACAATGGATATTAAGTCGCTGTATTTCAAAATGAATACAGTATCATTTTTATTTAATCTTGAGCCATGCATAAACTATGTGTACCCGCGACTGCATCAAACTGCAGAAGATGTGAGGATAAAATTTGAATCTTTTGTTAACGTGCTACAGCAGAGCGATGTTGCCTGTGAAACATTAGATGCGCATCGTGCTGCTAAAATCATACGTGATAGCGAATATTACGACGAGGATTATCTTGTAGATTGCGAACTGTTAGCATGTGCTATCAATGATATTCTAGCTGATGCTCGTAGGAAAAAAAAATGTTGAATTATATTTATATTCATTTATATTTTCTTTTTTTGTAACAATATATCATCATTTTAAACATATATTATTTATCAATTTTATTCACCCATCATCCTCCTCGCCACATAATTTTAAGATTTGCTGGCGTCGCATAATTCTATTTCGTTCGAGCGTTCTACGCGCCATCAAATGACGTCATCCCGCGCGACTGCTCCAGAGGATTCGAATTACGCGAGATCGCGCGATACGCTGCGACGTTAAATCGGAACGCTTTAGAATAAATACTGTTAGCTTCAGAATGCATGCTACATATCTGCTTGAAATAATATTTCTACATAATGGTTCTGTAGATCGCTGGTTAAAAATTTTGGAATATCTGCGAGTGTACCGCTATGTAGTGCTGTCTCTCTCCCTCCTCCGAATTTAGATTTAAAATAATGCTCTGTCTCTTTCCGTCCCGAAGACGTGGTGTGTAAAAGAAAAGAACGCCGATCTTTCCCGATCTTTCCCGACATTGTCCGAAACAATTTCAGATAAAAAAAAAATTATTAAACAATTTCAGGTGCATATTGGTTTGGAAAAAAATCCTGGGGGCCGGCCCCTCCCTGGGTTCGGTCTGAAAAAATTTTCGGGTGGGTCAAGGTCTGAAAAAGACTGTTCGGGGGTCATTCCCTCCCTCTGAAAAATTTCGAGGACGGTGGGTAAGGTCTCCGCGCCTGCTCGGCCCGGACTGATCCCCTCCACGGTTGCGGCTTCCCCCACTCCGCGGCTCGTGCGCGCGCAACCGCTCTTCCACTCCCCGCAGGCCCCGCGCCCAGGTTTCTCTCCGCCGCGCTCCCCCGCGCGCCTTCACTTCCCCCCCCCCCCCCCGTTCTCCCCTCAGAGGACCTGCGTTGGAATCGGCATAGCCTTACTACTTTCCTGCAACTCTTTCAGCGATGTCAGGGGGGTTCAATGATGCATCGCTGATACCACTCCTGCAGATCGGATGTGCTGAAGATTTCACAGTTTCGGGTGTTGATGCTTTTACTCGCATGTTTATCGCCCGCCACAAATTCACCATTGAACACCGTGTTCACTTTGAGGTTTCGATGTTTCCTCAAAGCGCCCCGCACATGCTCTAGCACAATGGTCTCAGCATCGTGGAGGAAGTTGCCGGGCTCGATGTAATTGGAATTTAACACTGCACCAGTTAATACGCGACTATCGAATGCAGTGTCTATTTCGCGCCACAAAAGTCCCGTGCTCGAATGTCCAGCACCTTCACGCACGAAACGTCCGCGCAACGAATATTTCAATCCTTCGAGATGCGCGATTCGAGCAACCAATAATTGCCGAACACCGATCGATAATCGAGGGCGTTTCACTCGGCTGTGTTCTTCCAACGATTCGATACACTCGTTGCACCGTTCTTCCCACGCGAGGTATTCTTCTTGGGAAATCAATCGTGCAGATTGATCCCGTACTTGACGTTCTACTTGCGCGAATACTTCCATGATCGTAATGTCTTTTATCCGCACAACACATTGCAACGATTTGAGGCTTTGTGCAGTTTAGAGCGCATATTTATACCCACACCGCGATTTGTTATCTCTGTCTAACTCTTTCGATGTACCTGCTTCCTCCAATAGATTGCACATAAAAAGCCGATTCTTCCGGATATCAGCCGAAACAATTTCCGCTGACACAACATAATTTTTTCAATGATTCTAACGTATGACGAGTTAGCGCGCAAAATCATCCGACACAGATTCTGCTGATTCCGCATAATTCTTTCCAGGTTTCTCGCGTACGACATTTACAAAAGTATTATATTTCATTCGCATCACCAAAAATCACATCATCTCGCACAGCTGCCACAGAGGATTCAAATCACACGTGATCGTGCGATATGCTGCGATGTTAAGATTGAAAAACATTTTGAAAAATTGTTAGCTTTAGAAAAAATGCACTTGTAACACTATGTAGCGCTGTCACGTTCCCTCCCCGAACTTAGCTTTAAAATAACTGTGATTGTATCACTAAGTAATGCTCTCCCTTTTCCCATACCTCCCTCCCCCAAATACGTGGTAGGTAAAACACCGATATTTCCCGACATTCTCCGATACAAATTCTGATAAAAATAAATTATTATGCGTTGACGTTTGGCAACGGCTCATGGTGTGTGCGCGCACGCGCGTGTGACGCTCGGTACATGTACCATTCAGGAAAGACTAACATCGGAGAACTGGCGTTGCGGGAGTTGATTAGGCGGCTGACTCGTAACGCGGAGGTCTTGGGTTCGATCCCCGTCGCCCGAGATTCTATTTCTCGCATATATTAATATCTTAAAATTAATATTTCCCTCCTTACCGACTTCACCCGCGGTTCCTCCCCCTCCATGCACTTCGGAATCGGTTCGATATCGATTCAGTATCGATATCAGTTCTCGCGCTATACCCCACCACCACTCCGCCATTTCAATATCGTCAACCGCCGCCGCCCGCCGAGTTGGATTTTCCTCTGACCTTGAAACTCAAATTTGAGGGGTAGGGGTGGGGAAATCCTTATCATGACCTTGAAACTCAAATTTGAGTTAGAACCGGCCTAGCTATACTACAGGGCTAGATGAGTGCGAGGCGCGCTTATGGTGGAGAAGGAGGAGGCGGAGCGGGAGAGGATAATGACGGGCCACCCTGCCCGTCTGGCGGCGCCGAGACATCAGCGCCGCCGCGTTGGGGTCGGATAACGCGGGGCCGGGGGAGGCCGTGCGGCGGTGTGGCGAGCTAACAGCGCTCGTCTTTCGCCGCCCCGCTCCCCCGTGGACGCTGCCCGTGCGTCTGCCCCCGGCGGAGCGTGGTCCTGGTCGGGGGAGGGGTGGAGCGTCGTCCTCGGGGCGCGGCCCTCCGGTCGTTCTTTCCGGGGATCGCGACGGTGGAGGTGGGAGGAGAGGGGTTGGAGCGGCGCCGAATTTCCGGGCCGCCTCCCCCCCCCCCCCCTAGCAGCGATCGCTTAGAGCTGCTGCGGTGGTGGTGTGTGGGGGGAAGAAGAAGACGGGAGAGGAAGAAGGGGGAATACGGGGGGGGGAGATCGCGCGCTTTGCGTTGGGCCCCCCCCCCCCCCCCCCCGGAGAGCGCTGGCGTCTGAACCGCTCCCAGCTGCGGCTATCGAGGCTCCGTGATGGGTGGGGCGACGGGGGCCGGTTCGTGCCTGGGCTGTCCCGCAGGCTGCGGTCTGGCCGCGCGCGCGCGGGGTGTCCCGGACCCCTTTGGTCCGGTGCCGAGAGGCCCCTCGCGCCGCGCGGTGAGGGGCGATCCGGGCGGTCGCCGGACGCCCCGCCCCGCCTGGCTCACCGTACGCGTTGGGGCCGGGTGGAGGTAGCCTCGATCGTGGGGTCGGGGGCACCGCCCCCCCTAGCAGCAGCGGCCCCGGACGTGGCGACGCGGACGTGTGGTCCGTCACGTGTCGCCAGATGGGAAGGCCCGTCTACTGGTTGTATGGGCGGGTTGCAGATATGCAACGGGGGGGAGGGCAAGCGGACGAATCGCTAGCTTGCTCCCGCAACATGTCCCTCCTCTCAGGCGCGCAGCTCCGCCCAGGAGGATGACCACCTTGAAGGTTTTAGTGGGTTCGAGTCCCACATAACCTTCGGTCCGCCACGCCGGCCGCGGGTATCCGTGGGGATTTCCTCCAAGTAAAAAAAAAAAAAAAAAAAAGTGCGAGCGCGTGAAGGCTCCCACAGACCAACGCAAAAATTCGCGGCGGCAGCGGATCCAACGCGGACCAGAGCCCATAAACCGCCACGTATAAAAAACTGTGTTGTGCCCAGGCAACGCCCAAGCACACGTATTGTATAACACGTATTGTGTATACACTACGTATACATTATACATATTATATTACGTTCGAGACGTTCCTAAGCAAAGATAGGCACTAAGCAACCACGAATCTACAAGATCAACAAAATGCGAACGCTTCGCCGTGACTATATACGGTGACGCGCACCACGCCCAAGAAGGAAATACAACCAATTCGACTTCGCAGGTCGAAAGATTCGACACCCGACTCTCGACCGGTTAACATGGCTAAAACACTTGTATACCTCAGTCTATACTAGAATTCAGATTTATTGGCCGGTGAGTTCGGTTTCGCGAGAACCGCGCGAGGAGAACTCAGTCACCACCACCTGACGATCGTGGATTGGCAGTTGAAGTTTCTATGCCCCGAAGGGTATGGCGGGGTAACGGGAACACTACTCGACTCCGCCTGAACGAAGCCGCGTGGCTGTTGTTTATTCTTAGCGCAATAGTTGTATCCGTTACAAAGCTATGCGTAGGCCAATACGAGATGAAGCTATCGAGGAAGAATCAATGTTCTGACCAATGAAGCTCCTTAATTATTATTTTGAGCAAACGCACACCTATTCTGATGTGTGTATTTCTACGCTGACCAAGGATCGGCGGGCTCCAACAACCGCTGATGGATTGGGAAACACCTACAGGAGCGGTGGTTATGTGTTTATGAACTGTGCCTGCCTGCGTCAGTCACGCACACATACCACCGCTCCTGTAGGTGTTTTCCCCTCCATTAGCGGTAGCTGGAGCCCGCTGATCCCCTACGTCAATGCACTCAAAGTGGTGGGGATGCTTCGCTGCGTGTGTACGTACCTCACAGACACCAATTCCCACCGCGCGACGAGTAGGCGTAGCCCGAAAGAGAGAGCGAGAACGTAGAGAAAAGGAGCACCGAGGCAGGCAAGCGGTGTGGTGGGAGAATACCCCCTCACGAAACTCACCGGCCAATAAATCTGAATTCCAGTAGAGTTTAGTTAATTTTGAATAAAAGGTTTAGTCTGTGAGCATAAACGAACTTGGTATAGTTCACCCAGTAGATCATTATCTTTTGTTCACTCCCGAACCTACGATAACGCCAAATCCCGTACCATCCTTGCAACCCATCACGCAGGGCACAACAACTAATAAACAGCGTTGGATCCGCTGCCGCCGCGATTCAGACGCGGCTGCCCATAAGCCGCCACGTATAAAAAACTGCCGAACCTCATTGGATCCGCTGCCGCCGCGAATATTCGCGTTGGTCTGTGGGAGCCTTAAAGCATGTTAGCGAACCGATGGGAGTTTGGAGATTTGAACCAGAAGCTTGCAGATGCCCGTCAATACCCCGACTCTGTTCGGCGATGCTAGCGCTGCAGGATATTAGGATGACACTGGTTGTAAAACATAATTTTTTGCTAGGGAGATGGTGCTTTCGAGAAGACCTATTGGGTGTGTGGGGACGCCCCTCAACATACCGATTCACATCGGTTCGCTACCATGCTATACGTGCCTGCGAGCGGACGCGCTCCGGCCATACTAATATAGACCCAATCAATACTAATACCTCGGACAAGTTGGAAAGTGGAATGCGTTGTGTCGGAATAAGTCAACTGAAGTTTTTCGCAAATATCTCCGAAACGAAAGTCGAGCGGCGGTAACCTGTATACTGTATCGGGAAAAGTTGGTCATAATGATGACCTTGACAACATATTTCAAGGTCATCAAAATCGGTGAGAAGGACCAACTTCTAATAATTGCCAAAGTTTTAGACGAATATCTCGAAAATTAAAGCCGAGCGGTGGTAACATGTATAGGAAAAAGTTGTTCAGAATGACGATCTTCACAACATATTTCAAAGTCATCAAAATCGGTGAGGTGTGCCCCCTTCTATATAATTAACAAACATGGAGAGTGCTTGGAAAACTGAACCTTCCCTTCGAAAAACGACATTTAATAATAACGACAATAATAACTTATATCGTTGTATTCGGAAGGGTTCATAAAATAATTTGACGGAACGAACAATCGAATAACTATTACCGTTTCGACACAAAAGATGTTCAAAGTTGAAAATTTACAGTTTTTTTTTCTAAATCGATTTTCTCCAAACCTACGGGTGATGGCGACAAACGGTTTGCGGATTCGGTTTCAGGGCACGAAAACATATAAGAAACGGCTATTGAATGTTACAAGTCCGAAAAAAAGTCAAAATTTGTTGTACTGTGTAATAGTAGTCCATGAGACGATGTAGAAACCTATTCATTCGAGTGTCGCCCTAAAGGGGCCTCCAGACGCTGATAAATGTTACAGTGAAACATTGATACATGCTTCATGATACAGGTTTCGTGAAACTTGCATCTTGCTCACGCGCCTAGCTGGTGAGCAAGATACCATTTCCACTTCTGATACTAAAACACGGAAACCAATTTACAGACATAGCAACTTGTATCATGATACCTATATCATGAAGCATGTATCAACGTTTCATGCAACATGTATCAGCGTCTGGAAGACCCCTAATGCGTCACGCGCGGTTCATACCGTATGCGCCAGAGGAGTTTTGAGCAGTAGGGCCGTCGCGGGGGCCAAGATGCGCGGCGGGAGAAAGGGGTCGTTGCCTCTGAAAATCGGCCGAAAAGAGCATTTAATTCCCAAGCCCGGATTTAAATAGTATTAAATTTTAAAATGCGACTAGCATTGACTTCCCAGTTCATTCCTTGAATCAGATCCTATGTATTTAGTTTAAAAGGAATCATCCGTTGTGAAAGTTGTTGCTGATTGTAGCAAGACGGAACTTACGACTCCGTTGAATTAGCAAATTCTGACAATCGGAACGGAACAAAATCATGCTTATCCGTTGGTTATACTTTCACGAATATCTATCAGACAATATAAAAATTACAATTTTCATTACTAGATACGTCATTGGAAGATCGACTGGCTGCTGCAAAGCAGTTACATATGTTACGCTAAAAGTATAAATCGGTAGATGTACACATTTACCAGTTTGATAGGCTGGTATATGTACACATTTTGCGGTAAATGTGTACATTTTGCGGTAAATGTGTACATTTACCAGCCTGTGTACTTTTACCGTAACATATACAGGGTCATCCGTTAAAACTGCAACCTACGCGCGCGCCAACAGACGAAAATGACAACACCGCCTCACGGACACATTCCACTACAACCATGCACCGGTCCAGCGTTCGGAGGGTTAACAGCGACCGCTGGGTAGCAGTGATGCCGAGCTTCGAAAATTTTAGGATGGTCTCTTTCAAATTAACGCCGCAAAGAGCTGTGCAGAATTTCCCGGCCCAGGTAAGCGAGCCGCACGCTCCGCTTTTATGATCGGTTTACCACTCGCACCCCGGATTACTGTAATGAGGTTTGAAAACAATGTCAACTGATCTCGTACCCGTCTTAATTTCAAAAATTTTTGCTACGACAGGATTGACCGCGGCGCTATACCCTTGTACGTAGAGATTTTTCGCCACCTGCGTGTAAAAGCCGCAATAATCACGCATCTTTCCAAAAAAATGACATTAACGAAAGCCGGTATATGCGTGGCGTTAAGTAGCTAAAAGGTTAAACATTCAAACACAAAAATTCTAGAAAAAAGATTCAAACACCGCTACAATCAAAGACACGTCTCATTAGTTACTCCTTACGTCCGATCTATGCATGCACTGCATATAAGGACAAAATTATAAAAAAGAAAACCACAACAATAGATTCTGAGGTCTGCAGAACTAAAACATAATTGAATAAAAATTTAACTTCTCAATTTATGAAAGTAATGACACAGAAACAACTAGCGTATTGTTTATCAACATCATGATTTTTAAAAAGAGCATTAAATACGATATTAAATAAACAGTTTGCAAAAGCTTTTCACAACAATTATGGTTAAAAAATTGATAAAAGAAAAATTAAGTAAACGTAAAATATTTTGAATTATCCATCATTAAGAGGGAATAATTTTTCCTCATTTTTCGGCGCAAATTGCATTCTGATATCTTTTATAATACAAAAGCTATACGAAAAAAGCCCCAAATTCTTCAACCCCGGTCGGGGAATTTCAAATAGATCTTTATGACGTTAATTTAAAAGGGACCATCCTAAAATTTTCAAAGCTCGGGCATCACCGCTGCCCAACGGTCGCTGACAACCCTCCGAACGCCGGGCCGATGCATGGTTGTAGTGGAATGCGTCCGTGAGGCGGTGTTGCCATTTTCGTTTGTTCGCGCGCGCGTAGGTTGCAGTTTTAACGGATGACCCTGTATACAGTGACCCTAAAGTTAATATTTTCAATTTTAACATTCGGCAACTCGCATTATACTTCCGATGTTTTCCAGAAAATGTAGACGTGAAAATAAGTCAACGTCACTTAAAATATTAAATGGATTCAATTAATACAGTATTTGCAACGAATTCAGTAAAATGCGTTTTCATTTACGCAGACGACCGTTTTTAGCCACTGTGGACAAAAGTTTGTAAATAAAAGTCATTTGACGCTTGCCATCTTTGTGTTACGAGTTGTCTAAGTATCACGATAAAAATGTTTAAACCATAATGTGCTTGTATTAGGTACTTATTAAATTATAAAAAGTTATCCCAAAGTACACATATTTTATTTCTATGTTACTACTGACATGCATATGTACTTACCACAAATTCTTGGAGAACATATATAAGCATATCATCTCCATCATGCAAATACTTCATATTCACATAATGTACCAGGTTTGGGTGGTGCAATTTATTCAAATGATTTACTTCTTGTTCGAGACTTCCTATTTGTTTGGTAATCTGTTGCATATTATTATCATCAAATTTATTATGTATTTTCAACATCCATTCACTGATTGCGAATAATTCACCAGTTGCCATATCGACGCCAGCATAAACAACTGACCCTTTATTACTGTGACCCATACATTTTCCTCTGTACACTTGCCGTTCATCTGTAAGAATAATTATACAGTATAAACACAAAATGAGATTCAATTGATTATTCATACAGGATGAGTCATCTAAGATAAGCCACCTGATTAACATCTACAGATTTTGAGATAGGAAAAAGTGTTTGGGACAAAAGTTATTTGGTTCCGAGGGGTCCATTAGTACGTGGTGGACAGAACTTTTTCTCAGGTGGAGATGCTTAGGAGATTTGAAGGTCAACTTAATTTTTTTAAATGGAACCATGCATATCTGAACACTAGGGTGGCCCTTATTTCTTAAAATCTGATTTCTTTTGCTGTCACTCCCTTAAGTCGGTATCAGATATATTGGCCGGTGAGTTTCGTGAGGGATATTCTCCCACCACACCCTTTTGCTTTCCTCGGTGCTCCTTTTCTCAACGTTTTCTGACTCGCTCTCGCCTTCGCAGAATAAGAGTGAGCCAAAAGTGGTGGGGATAGTGCCAAGCTTCTAGTGTGTAGGCCAAACCGTGTTGTGAGCGTAGAAAAATACACACCAGAATAGGTGTGCGTTAGCTCCGAAAAAATTCAGGAGCTTTATTGGCCAGAACATTGATTCTTTCTCGATAGCTTCATTTCGTATTGGTCTACGCATAGCTTCGTAACGCACACAACTATTACGTTAAGAATAAATAACAGCCAAAAGGCTAGGTTCAGGCGGAGCCGAGCAGTGTTCCTGTTACCCCACCATACCCTGCGAGAGCCATGCAATTCCAACTGACAAATCCACGATCGTCAGATGGTGGTGGCTGATTTTTCCTCGATCGCTTTCGCGAAAACGAATTCCGACCTTATTATGGTACACTTAGTATGGTACCAATTCATAAAAAATAATCCCAGAAAAATAATTATTGCAATCGGACAACAAGAATTAAAGAATTTTTCAAAAATGGTAAGCCCTATCGAAGTTTTGTTCAATAGCATTAAAAGAACATTCAATTTTCTGCAGTTATTGTACATATCATTTTTTCGTGTTTCCAATTGTCTATACGCGCGTAGTGCGAACCTCTCTATATACAAACGCTATTATCAAAAAAATAGTTGCAAGCACAAAAAAATTAAACATACAGTAATTGCAGAAAATTAAATGCTCTTTTAACATTATTAGAATGAAGTTTGGATAGGGTTTACCATGTTTGAGAAAATCTCTAAATCTAAACCATTGATGAATTCTAAAGTTTATGGCCTGGTCGGCACCCTTTCCTGTTGTCTGATTGCAATAAATATTTTAAGGGATTATTTACTTATGGAATGAAACTATTTGTTACGTCCTGAAGGGACCTGTTGTAAATCACCCAGAGAGGTTGGAATGATTTACCAGGTTCATGCTCTTTTCCAAGGGCTATGGCCCACCTTGATTATACTTACCAGGCATGAGGAAGATGAAAGGGGGTTGAATAAGATTGTACGCGGGAATTATAGGAATAACAATATAGAGTGAGGTATATTCTTAAAGAAAGCAAAGAAAAAATAATAACATACCCTTGAGACGGCGCTCCGTCTCTGTTGTCGCTCGCGTGTAGATAGACCCAGCGTAGGTCGTGGTTGCTCGCGTTGTTCTCGGGTAGCGCACGGAAGTCGGTGAACTCGTCGTCTACCTGGTTCGCTCGCTCGTTATGTTACACTGCTTCGCGTCGTGATGATCCGTAACGGCGCGTAAGTGCACACCCGGCGCGTGCCGTTTCTCGGTTTATCGGAATGAAGTATACTTCGCCTGACCAGTTCGGCCGAGCGCGTTTCGCGTTGAGCTGTACGCGGAGTCGAAGTCGCGATACATAGACGGGACGCCTGTCCGTCGATACTTCCGAAATCCAGCTCTCAAAAAACGACTGCTTTTGCAAAGTTTAGCGGTTGCGGGCCGCGCCTCGAACAATTGCATGCGTATCGGGATAACTGCCCCGTCGGCAATTGTCGATCGCTTCACGCTTTGGAATCTCGGGACCCGGGCCGTCGATGGTCACATTGTGCCTACGCAGATCGCTTCACGCTTCGACACGATTCCGCTGAATCGCCTATTCGAAGGAAAACGACGCGAGGACAGCAAGCACGGGATGGGCCGGAAAGGCCCATAGAACACATTCTAGGGGGTGAGACTAAAGAAATACGAAAAAAAAAATCGAGACGTATAAAGAAGTTGTATCCTATTGAACACCCACAATTGTAGACCTTCCTTCTCAAGGGCTTTTCAATGACCATAGTCGTTCACGGTCATTAATCTTTATTAACGGATTCAATCCTTGAATTGTGCGACCTAGACATCGAAAATGGGTCCGCGATCACCAAACTTAACACCACAGGATATTTGCCCCCCAAAAAAATGCGCACCCAATTTGACCCACGAACACGTTCCCACTGCCGCAAGTACCGTGCACGGATCATTTTGCCGACTTTTAACCACTCTACGCCAGGTCCTAATTAAATGTCGTACAGCGACAAAATCGTCGTCGTCCGACCGACCCATAAATACTATCCAATCAGAGTTGGGCATAATCAATTACATTTATACCACATGATAGGGAAGCAGACCAGAAGGAGCAAGGGCAAACTGGTGGCGCTGTTTGTGGACTTGAGGGCAGCGTTCGACACGGTGGACAGGAGGAAATTATGGGAGGCGATGGAGAAGAGAGGGGTGAGGGAGGGGCTGAGGGAGAGAGTGAAAGAAATATACAGAGAGACAATCAGCAAGGTGAAGGTGGGAGGGGAGACAGGGGAGAATTTCTGGACATTGAAAGGCCTGAGGCAAGGGTGCCCGCTGAGCCCAATATTGTTTAACCTTTTAATAGCGGATGTGGAGGAGGAATTAAGAAAAGGGAATTGGGGTGGGGTGAGAATAGGAGGTAGGAGGATATGCTCTCTGGCATATGCCGATGACCTGGTGCTGCTGGCAGGGAAAGAAGAAGAGATGGAGTGGATGATCAGGCGACTGGAAAGGTACTTGGAGGGAAAGAACCTAGAGGTAAACGTGGGGAAAACAAAAGTAGTAAGGTTCAGAAAAGGGGGAGGGAGAGAAAGAAAGGTGGAGTGGAGATGGAAAGGGAAGGAGATAGAGGAGGTAAAAGAGTTCAAGTACCTAGGGTATGTTTTTAAGAAAAACGGGGGCCAGGAAGCACACATCAGGGACAGGGTGAAAAAGGCGGGGGTAGTGATGCGACAGGTCTGGGGAATTGGAAAAAGGAAATTTGGAAAGGATTGGGGACGAAGAATGTGGCTGTTTGACGCGCTGGTGTGGACGGTGTTGGGATACGGAGCGGAGGTGTGGGGGGTGGAAAGAGAGGGAGGAGGTAGAGAGGGTTCAGGAAAGGTACGTAAGGTGGTCGTTAGGGGTGGATTGGAAGACCTCGGGATATATGGTGAGGGAGGAGACGAAGAGGGAAAAACTGAGGACGTGGGAGGGGGGAAGAGCGTGAAGGTACGAAGAGAAGCTGGGAAGGGGAGAGGGGGGGGAGGAGTTGGCCAGACTATGCTTGAACGAGGTAAGGGAGAGGGAGAAGGAGGAGGGAGGGGAGATGTCGGGGTGGGAAAGAGAGAGAAAGAAATTTAGGATGGAGACAGGGGGGTGAGGGAGAGGAAGGGGTAAGGGGACGAGGAGGGTACGAAGAAATGGAGAAAGAAGACAGCAGAAGGCAGGCAGAGGAGAGAAGGGAAAAAATACAGGAGTCCAGATATAATAGGTGGTACAGGGAAATAGTGGCAAGGGGAACCCCCAAATACCTGGAAGCGGGAAGAGAGATATAGGAGGGTAGCGAGGTTCCGGCTAGGGAACGAAATGAGGGGGGGGGGAGATATTGGGAGAAGGAGGATGAGAGGAGATGCAGGATATGTGGGGGGGAAGAAGAGACGTGGGAACACGTACTGGAGAGATGCGCAAGGGAGGAGGAAGGAGAGGAGAGGGGAATAGGGGACAAAATAAAAGAAATACTGGACGAAGGAGGTAAGGGAGAAGGCTGGATGAAGAGGTTAGAGGGGAGGAGAGGGGAGAGGGATGGAGGAGCGGGGGAAAAGGGGAGGGAAGGAGGGAGGGATGAGGGAACTAGCGAGCGAAAGGAGGAATGGAATGAAAAAGAGGAAATGGAAGTCGAGGACGGAGGAAAGGGGCGGAGGCGAAAGCGGAAAAGCCATAGGTTTAAGAGGCGAATGCGATAGGATAAGTCTAGGATAAGAATAGAGTAACCGCAGCGGCGGGGAAGGGGAAGTGGCGGGCGAGAGAGCGGAGAGGGAGAGCGAACAAGGAGAGAGGGAGGAAAGTAGAATAAGAATATAGGATAAGAATAGATAAGGATAGGTTAAGTTTAATTTGTAAAGGAGACTTGTAACCCTAAGGGGAAACAATAAAGCACATACATACATACAATTACATTTATACTTTACATTTGTAATCAACTACATTTGTAATTGATTATGCAATCAATTACTTTCATTGCAATTAAAGAGTAATTCCGATTAAAACGTAATTGAAATTACATGTAATGGATTTAGCAATTACATTATAATTTGCAATTACATGTAATTTTAATTACAATGTAATTGTTCTGCACATTTACAATTGAACTTGTAATTGTCCTACACTTGCATTTGACCACTACAATTGTAATTGCCAAATGTAATTGCTGGAAAAGGGTAATTACAATTGTAATTGTGCAGAGCAATTACAATTTCAATTGCAATTGTAATTTTGTAGAGCAAGTACAGTGTAATCTCAATTGCAATTGTAATTGTGCAGAGCAATAACATTGTAATTGTCAGATGTAAGTGTGGGGCAATTACAATTACAATTAGAATTGTGATTGTGCAAAACAATTACAATTACGATTACAATTAGAAAATAGTTATTGCTGCGAAAACAACAGCATTTCTTAAAGTTTTGTTATAGATACCGAATTCTTAGTCAGTCATGACTTCATCAAACTGGTGTAATCGGCGGTCCGCTTTTGATATATTCATAAAAATATTTTGGTATTTATTCGGAATCAGGTACATGTGCGTTGTTCGTTTCCGAGATATCGGTATAGGGGTGAGATGAGATCGTAATTATGATTCATGGGCGTGCAAAAACTTACAAGCATAGGTTTCTAGGTGTCGGCCACCGATTGCTTTGGTTTTTAGACATGTTTTAGAGGCCGGAATACAAATAAATACGTTTCTTTTATTTTCGTCCGTTTGCATATTAAGGGAATAAACCACTCCTCCAAGGTCATAAGAAGAGGTACAAAAGTTCCCATTGTTAGTTTAAAGAATATTATAACATTGTGTTGAATAAAACTTGATATAAATTTAATTTGCACTATAACTTGCTGTATGCGTGATGTTTTTGTCGTCAGTTACATTTGTACCTTTTCTTATGAACTTTGAGGGGTGGTTTCACTCCCTAAATATGCAAACGGACCAAAATAAAAAGCATAGTTGTTATTTTTCAGTCCTCTAAAACATATCCAAAAACCAAAGTAATCAGATGCGGACACCTAAAAACCTCTCCTTGTCAGTATCTTTCGTGTTCCGCAATATTGAACCCTCTTCATAAAAATTAATTAAGGTGAAGTTCTCGCCCTTCGACCATCCTTTTCGGTTTGTCTCGCGATAGCACTTTCAGAATACGAAACTGGTTCGTATTTCGGAAGCAACTGTCGAATAGTAATATTACAATGTATCCACTGGAGAGCAAGTCACAACGTGTCCGCTGTCTGAGTGTTAAAGGCTCTCACAGACTAGGGTTGCCGATCTGAGATCGATTAATCGAAAGATCGATCTTTTGCCCCGTAATTTTCGATTTTTTGGATCGATTTTTCAGTATAGATCGATCCTATGGAACCGATCATCGGGGACCAGAAATTGTGTTTCGATTTTTTATTATTTATACCCACATATACTTCTTTCGCGCATTTCAGCTGAATTAAAAAGTAATTTATTAGCTGTTTCTCACTTTGTAATTATACTGCTATATTTACCGGGTTTTATTTTTTATATTAAACAGTACTTTGATTTTGTTGCATTGCAAATTGTTGGAAACAGGCGATCTTATACTTCATGAGTGGAAGACCGCATGTTGATGTGTATAGCGAGCGAGTTTATGCGCATGCGCGTTCCTTTGTTCTACCTACGGCAAGAAAAACGTGCGTCTTACGTTACATTACGTTCTGTTCTGTAGTCTGTAAGACTCTGTATTAACTGGTAAGGATGTTTGAGCGAACACGTGCCTTATACGCATATTACTTTTATTTTGTATAAATTCATTTATACTAAAATAACTTCCTATTCTTTCGAGTGGTGCTCGGGGTGTTTATCCATATAGTTAAATCTCTATTTCCTTTCACCTTGTACCAGTAAATGAACACGTTGTTACGAAGTAGAGAAGACATTCGTGCTTTTTCAGTAACTTTAGAGTTTATTGAAGATAGACTTTTATTACAAAGAATGAAAACCGTGCTTAAGGTAACGGCTCCAAGGGTTTTATATACCCCTTGAGGGCACGACGCTTTCCTGTTTTTTTTTTGCGGGAAGGTCTGGCGGGAAAATCAAGCGAGAAGGTCTGGCGGGAAGATTTGGCGGGAAGATTTGGCGGGAAGATCCTCTTGGGAGATCTAGCGCTAAGATCTATGGCGAAGGTCCGGAGACATCTGGCGCTAGGATCTATCGGGAAAGGTGTATCGAGTGCACCTAACGAGGAGTTATGTGGTGGTCCTTTGTCACGGGTTTGGGATGATCCTTGTCTATTGGCACCCTTTCGAACGCTTTCGTCGATTGCGAACGATTTTTATTTTGTGACCTGAAAGACGCTCGTAGAGAAAAATTCCTTACGGTGTCCAGCAAACGGTCAAGTGTGGTCTTTATTTCCCTCGACTGTTCCGCCCCCCTGTGGCCTGCACGGTAGTAAACTTCGAGGTGATCAAAAGCTCACTCCACCTTGCTAGGCTCAAATGCTACTATAGAGGAGACTCTGAGGCGTAGCGCGTCTGTTGGACCTTATAAAAGCTGACACTATCTGTCTATTGGCGCCAGCCTGGCGCATAACGTAACAACGTGCCAGTGACTGAACATTTTTTATTCCACGTGCTGCAAAAATTGTTTGCATATGAAGCAAGAAATTAAAACAAGTCACTAATTAATTAGTTGCTTATTTTAATAACTTATTTTAGTCGTTTTAATAAAAAATGTTCATTCACTGGCACGTCCCAGATAGCACAACAACGTTTTAAAAACGTCCAGGCCAGACGTTCAGGGCGTCTTAAAAACATCCACGAACGTCCACAAAATGTCCTAAAGAGGTCCTAAAAACGCCCATTTTCACAAATCAAGCTATGGACGTTCAGACCTAAAATGGACTTTTTAAAACGTCCTGTGCTATCTGGGGTGTTCATTTACTGGTACAAGGTGAAAGGAAATAGAGATTTAATTATATAGATAAACACACCAAGCATCACTCAACAGAATAGGAACTTATTTTAGTATAAATGAACATAATATACAAGACAAAAGTAATATGCATATTAGGCACGTGTTCGTTCAAATATACTTATTTGATACGAGACGTAAGGTGCATAATTTTTGCACCGTAGATAGAACAACGGAAACGCCTTACATCACAGTAATCATAATGTCAAATAAAAAAAGTGATATTTGGTTAGATTTTATAAAAAATGATAAAAATGAAACATGTAAATATTGCCACACGATAGTGAAATCGTGTGGTAATACAACAAATTTAAGAAACCATTTGCTTCGTAAACACCCAAATATCAATACAGTAAGTCAAAAAGCAAGGAAGAGTGAAACTGGTGGTGGCAAAATCAAGCATGTTAGTTCAAAACTCCTAACTCCAAATAACCTTCATTTACCATTAAATTATTTACAGTTTTGTTAATAATTATCAACTAAACATACGATGTTCATGACTACAATTTATTTTCACAGATTAATGAAATGATGTGTCATGAAAGTGACAGCTCAGACTGTGTGGTAGATATTGAAAAGGCTCCTACAGATGAAGCGCAAGTGAAACCACTTACATTAAAGCAAAATCAGCCAAAAATAAATACATTCATCTATAATATAAAAGCCTATAGTGGTATGCAACTTGTTTATGTACTTATCAAATTTGTTTATACCATATTCTTAATTTTATTTACTGTATTATTATAAATATCATCTAGACAATGGATTTAAATCCGGTCAGTTGACCAATGCTGTTATCTACATGATTGTGAAAGATGATTTGTCTTTGATGACTGTATAAAAAGAAGGTTTTAACAATCTCATGAAAACAGCAGTTCCACTTTATAAAATTCCTTCGCGAATGACAATAACACACATGATCGATGACAAATACAAAGTTCTTTCATTGAAAGTAAAGAATATACTTCGTACAGTTTGTGCAATTTCCTTGACGACAGATGTATGGACAGATACAATGAACAAAAAAAGTTATTTAGGACTTACCGGTCACTTTGTTGATACTAACAATGGCAAGCTAAAGACTCTTATATTTGTAGTTGAACCTTTAATGGAAGGCCACAATTCAGAATATTTATGCAAAGTTTTACAATCACTCACAGGAATATAGGATACAGTATTGTCTCGGTATGTGCTCGGTTTAGTGCACACAATATGTGCTTGTCGCTATCCCCACCACTTCTGTCTCACTCTTTTCCGGCGAAGGCAAGAGCGAGATGGAACGAGAGCGAGCGAGGACGGTACGAGACAGACGACGGGTTGATGTTTTGTCTCCCTCCGTCTTTCGGGCTCCGTGACACTCCGTCCTTTGCGTGCGCGACGAGCGTGCGCGATGGTCGCAAGCACTTACGGTGAGCACGGGAACCGCTTCGCAAAATCATGACGCAGGCCCGGCTCAAGTCTTTTTTGCGCCCTAGGCGAACTTGTCAAATTGCGCCCTTTATTATAATATATTTATTTGAGATTATTTATGACTTTACTCTGCAAAATTAGACGACTGCCTAGGGCAGAAAGTCGACAAGAGGTGCAAAATGATATTTTCATTACTGGCATTGTTGAAAATAAACTTTAAAATTAAATATTACAAGTTGTACTATAAGTGGATTAAACTACGAATAAAAATTCAGAGTAAGGTTATCAATAATCTCAAATAAATGTATTATAATAAAGGGCGTAATTTGAAAAGTTCGCCTGGGGCGCAAAAAAGACTCGTGCCGTGCCTGGCTATCTGACCGTCACGCGCATGCGTCGAGCAGTCACGATTCCCTCTGAGTGCTCGCACCCGTCGAGCAGTCACGATTCCCTCTGAGTGCTCGCACCCGTCGAGCACGCTCGCCGCGCACGCAAAGCGTTCCATCTCGCTCCCCCCTTCGGCCAGAAAGAAGCGAGAAACGAACACTCGGAATTAGGGATCTGTTCACGATAGGAGCTCAACGCCGGTCCCGACCAGCGAGCACATGCGGACACAATACTGTATACCGCCCGAAAAAATTGTTGTTGTTGTAACAGACAATGGGGCGAATATAGTAAAAGCCATAACTACTTTTTATGGCAAAAATAGGCATGTACCTTGTTTTGCCCACATGTTAAATTTAGTGGCAAGCAAACCTTTCGAATCCAAAGATAATGTGGATGAAGTCGATAAAGCCAATAAAGTCGATAAAGTCGATAATACAGTAAAACAACTACTGAACCAAGTAAAAGGTATCACAAAACATTTCAATCAGAGTGTTAATGCAGTTGATTCTTTACGTAAAGCTCAAAGACTCCATATTTCACCAAATACAAAGATTCATCAGCCTTCGTGATTTTATAGCACCTATATTATTAAATGACGCAAAGGCTACTACTATGCTTACCGCAGTACAAATTGAGGAATTTAAAGATTTGTGTAATATACTTGAAACTTTAGAGGCAGTTACTAAAGAAGAATCAGGAGAATTATATGTAACAGGGAGCAAAATAATCCCAATTGTACATTGCTTAACTAACAGCTTAAATAATGTTGTTACCAAAATTAATATTGGTGCAAAAACAAAAGATCTAATCATCCACGAAATGAAAAAGAGATTTGGCTCAATTGAGCATGTATCCTTATTAGCGATATCCACAATATTTGATCCACGTTTCAAAAAAATTCATTTCGTATACAAACTAGCTTGTTCAAATGCTATTGTAAAAATAAATACTATGTTGGCAACAGCCCATAAAACTCGGAAGGAAACTGTAATTGAAACTATTGCAGAAAAAGAAAATTCAGAAAGGTCAAACATATGGAATTTTCATAACCAATTAGTTAAAAGCTTGTCCATTGCACAGTCAGATCTGTATGAAGATCAATTAACGAATGAATTTAAATATTATTTGACAACGCCAGTTCTTGACTTAAATAGCAGCAATCCAATCGCATATTGGGGCATCCGAAAAGATGCTAATAGTGTTATAGCCACTAAGTATTTATGTATTCCGGGGACATCTGTTCCTAGCGAGAGAGTGTTTTCCATAGCCGGTAATACTCTCACCGAACAAAGGAACAAAATCAATCCTGAAAGACTTAGTAAATTAATATTTTTAAAATGTTTACCATTTGATGATTGGGAATTTGGGAACGAATTATAATAACTGTGTCTTTACTTGTTCAAAAATTCCCAATCATCAAATGGTAAACATTTGAAAAATATTAGTTTACTAACTCTTTCAGGTCAATATTATTCAGCAAAATCATAGTTTTAGTAAGTCTTTCAGGTCAATATTATTCAACAAAATATTAGTTTACTAAGTGTGACGTCCCAGCCCCGCCACGGGGACCGCGCCGGTTAGTCTTCGCCAGCGCCGCTAGATGGCTAATCCTCTGACAAGTCCTAAACTCTAATCTCGTTCATATATATACAAGTTCCAAGTTTTACTCCTCTTAGTCCCGTGTGTCTAGGGCAGGGGCCGCCAGCTATAGCCCTACTGATGAGTCTGGCTGACGGTCCCAAGACGAAACGCACATCTTCTTTTCCTCCTCGATTTTTAAAATAGCCAATCTACCTGCCCCGCACAGTACTCCAAAAAGCGTGACCGGCCTTAGGGATTACGGTTACGCCGGAGACGACGGGGCAAGATCCCCTCTTTACGTTGCGAAGTCAATCATCAAATCACCACTCGATTTCGGACGTAACACCAAGTCATTTTGTCCTCAATAACATTGTTATTATGTCCTTTCATTTATTTGTTCGTTTCATTCAGTACATAATAAAAAACAACAAAAAAAATTATTTCTATTTTATTTACCCAAAATCATTCTAATGTACTTCTAATATATACTACTTAGTCTTCAATAAATTGAAGATACATAAAGTTGAAGAAGAAAATAAATACCTATACCTATACCTATACATAAAGTTGAATCGATTTCTCAAAGATCGATTCTTTTCAAGCCGAATTTTTCTTGAATCGATTTTTCATCTTGCGATTCGAATCGATTTGAAAAATCGATACTCTCCGAAAAAATCGGCAACCCTACCACAGACCACGGTGTAAGAAGATAAGGTGGTCCAACTCACTGATCTCTATATAGTACTGGATAGCGTATCCCGTATTAAAACCATGTGCCGACTTGAAGATCCCGGCGCCATTTTAATCTGAGTAAGATTCTCACTTTACAGCGGTAAATTTGAATGATAATAAAGGGAGATATACGTAACGAATGAGTGCATGTATGAAAATTGGAAATTATTATTTTAAATAAAAGATGTAATAAAAAATAAACGTACATAAAACAAAAGGAAATGTATAGATGGCCCAAAAGAAGAAAATAGATAATGTACTGATTAAGTTAAAGATAAAAACACATTAAATATAAATATGAAAACATTTATATTAAAGCAATAAAAGTACACATATATTAAGATATTGTCCAAAAATGGTAGGAATGCTTCCATGGAGAAGACAACCTTTGCCAGTGCCTTCTTGCAAACATTTTTTTCGAAATGACTAGAACATAACATGGCGTTCTTTGGTGGCACAAAATTGGAGCCCAAATCCATGTTGTGTAGCCATTCTGTAGCTATCAACGGAAAACTATATGAAACAAACAAAAATCTTTTTTATTTCCTTAGGAATATTTATTATGAGTAAGAAATTCAACTTAACCTACAAGTAGCATATAAATGTTATTTTTACCTACCTGTGATAAGTCAAATCGTCCCCCAATTTTTCTGCGCCACAAAACATGCACGTCCTAACCATTTTTATTGTACGTATTAATTTATGCAAGTAATTAATACGTCGTAATCAGGCACCAACTATTATTGATACTTGCGATTGCTTGCTTGCTTTGGCCAGCTTTGACTTGCACCCTTCGCGCCGCTGTGTGACGTCACACTTGAGAATCTTACTCAGATCAAAATGGCTTCTATTCGGCACAAGCCGCCTATCCTCATTCACTATCCAGTAGTATATACAGATCAGTGGTCCAACTCCGCTACCCCCACAATTGAATTCTTGTGATCTAAAGTGTGTAGTTCCGCCAAAGCCCGCTATGTTCGCTAGTGAGACCGCGTACCCGTCGGTGAGAGGTGTTACTGTGTGCATAGACTTACGTATATACACATGTACATACTGTAGGCTGCGTGGGGAAGCCGACGCCATGACAGCCTCCCGCCATTTCTATTGTGCTCGTAGCGTCGTACGGAGAAGAATCCGTGTAATTTCAGCGCGTTTCAGTGCATATTAATATTTCGTGTCGGTTTCTTACATCGTGGTTGTGTGCTTATTGTATAAAAAAATGGGGAGACAGTGTAGTGTCACTAATTGCTCCAGCAAACAAACAGGACCTCAGAAAGCTTCGTTTTTTAAAGGTCCAAAGACTTTTGAACAATTAGAACAATGGTCAAAGCTTTTAGGCTGCCGAATAACTGACAAATCATTTGTTTGTGAGAAACATTTTGATCAACAATACATAAAAACTTCGGACACTGTGAAGGATTAACATTTTTAATATTTTAGATGTCATTGGACTCATACAAATATTTAAAATGTGTGCTTATGTTTTCAATTTTTATAACATATTAGTACCAGTTCAAGACCAAAAAGTTGGTACGAGAAGCTGTGCCTTTCTATCACAATCTATTGGCAATGAACGTCTGTGAATCTGCTAGGAAAATAATGAAGCTTCATTCATCTGTAGAAAACACAATAAAGAATGAAGAACTATATGCTACTGAAGAAGAAAGCATTCAAAATATGCACACTGAAGAAGTTGACAACAAAAGTAATTTACTGCAATGAAACAATATTAAGTTTGAAGGAGTTATGGGTGTACGTTCCATTGCAAATAATTTGTATCATAAAATTGCAACAAAAGAAGAGGTACGATTAAGCTACCCAGGTGTGAATGGGGACTGCATTCATCTTCTAGCACGGAATTGGTTATTTTTTCGCAAATTGAATTGGAGGCAGATCCAGTTGAAAATGAAAATATCCGATATATACAAAACAATAATAATATTTATAACTTTAATTAAGTTGTTAATTAGTAATTAGTTTAATATATACATGTATCTAATTAAAAATATCCTACTTGAAATTGAATTTTTAGATAATTTTTAATAGTCATCTGGAAATACAATTCTGCTCCCTGGGAAAATATATTCAGATTGAAAATGTGAGAAAAAACGTAGAATGTATTGAGGAATTAGAAAATTTACTCACAGAAATCGACAAAATACAAGTTTGTGAGGGGGGACCATCCATAAAATATTTTAAAAATAGTCGGCCAGAGTGTGCAACGAAAGGTCAGACGAGGTGGAGACATCACAAATGCCCTATTATTGTACAAGCAGGAACTGCATGCAAGTACTGTTTAACTTTGCATAGTACTTTACCAAGAAATGAGGACAATCAGAGGAGACAGAACAGAACAAGAAGAGTTCTAATACCATTGTTACCAAGGACGAAAAATAAAGTGAAAATACTTTCGGCCAAGAAGAGGATAATGCAACAACAGTTAAACAGGCAAGGGAAAAAATGCAGTGATTGAACAGAAGAGCTGGCCAAAGTGCATGAACGCCTCCTTGAAGTAAAGCAAAACACTATAGACATAGAAATTAGAAATTTATCCTCAAAGCTTCGAGAAAATCAGGTAAAATTTAATATATCATATTTCTTCTTGGTTCTTGTGTTCTTTTTATTTTACTTTTTGCATGTTACTTTATAGATTGCATTGCTTAGAGAATGCTTGGCTGTTGGAAAAGCATCAGATGCAAAAGGTCGGCGTTATAGTCATGAGTAGTTATTGCTTTGTCTCCTGTTGTATATAAGAAGCTCAGCAACATATAATATGTTGCGTAATAATGGGGTGCTGCCTTTGCCCACAAAATCCACAATGCTTAAATACTTACATGCATCAAATGTTGGTTGTGGTTTTGACGAAAAATTTTTCGTACTATTGGGGAAAAAGCTGCAGGCTTATCCAGAAATGGCCAAAGAAGGTATCCTGTCATTTGACGAGATACTAGTTCGTAAAAGCATCGAACTCGATGTCAAAACTATGACTTTTGCTGATTTGACAGATTTTGGAGATAGTAGTATGAAAACTAGCAATATGAACGATCAAGCAGATCACGCACTAGTTTTCATGTATTCCTCTTTAAGCTACAATTTCCACCAACCGGTAGCAATGTTTGGCTCCAAAGGTAGCACGTCATCTACTATTTTGGCTTCTTTATTACTGCAAGCCATATTAGAAGTAGAAAAGTGTGGAGGTAGAGTGCGGGGGATTGTTTCTGACGGGGCATCCACAAATAGATGTTTATGGAAAAAGTTTAGTATTTGTGGGGAATTTGGTAAATGTAAATTTTCTTTTGAAAATCCTTTTGACGAAAAACGTCAAATATACGTATTTTCCGACGTGCCACATTTAATCAAATGCATTCGAAATAGATTGCAACAAAAGAAATATCTTAAGGTTAATTTCATATGATCATTTACCAGTATTTAATAAATTAGAACATAATATACTAAGTATTAAATTTTGCATGGCTTCTTACAATTTTATACAGACACATTACGGCACAGTGCAATGGTTGTACTATGAACATTTATTCGATAGGGATTGCGAAAGTAATTTAAGAGTATGCCCCAGATTAACAAGTTGTCACATTTACCCTACACAGACAATGAAAATGCGTGTGTCTTTGGCCACTCAAATATGTTGCTTTTTTTACTATTGCAAGTTATTCACAAATGTTATTCTTTTTCCTATTCATTTGAAACACATTTCAAGTTTATTTGTTTTCTATTGAAAACATATTAAAAACTGTATGATTTGTGTAATATTAATGATATCTTTCTATTCATTTCTTTTTTTACTCTCAGATCTTCAGCAATTCGGTGGCCGATGGATTGGAATATTATGCTCAAGTCGAGAAACATGAGCAGCCATACACACAATCTTTTGTGGGATACGAAGCAACCAAACTATTCACACAGCACATTAATCGATTGTTCGATGCCTTAAATAGATCATACCCATCAGAGGCTATTCGGCTTGGCAGCAAAGATTTAGAAGTAAGAATACAATTTTCCAAATAGTATTTATCTGTAATTAAACTAACTTGTTTTTATTTTTACTTTAAAAAAATAAAATATGTAAATTTTATCAGCATGCTTTTTAATTACATTTCAAATGTTATATTTGTTATTAAATGTCGATAGTTACTAATGTATCCAACATTTATAATATCCTTTATAATACTGTGATTTTTCTTTCTTCAGGTAATAAATGAAGGAATAAAGTGGTTGGATGATTGGGAAAGGGTAACAACTAACAAGGAAGAATTTTTATCTTCTTCAACAGCGCAGGGATTAAGAGTATCCTTGCATTCTACGTTACATTTATGCAATGAATTATTAAATCATTGTAATTTTAAATACATATTAACCAATAAAATGAATCAGGATTGTCTAGAGGTACAAAGATAGTGATAATATTGTAGATTAATAAGGGTGTATTTATTAGTAAGTGACCGGTTTAGAAATAGAGTTTTACATACCGACAGCTGTTGAAATTTACAATATGATTTTTTATTCTATTGCATTTATGTGAAAACGGCAGTTCATTGGTGCTTGGCTTTACCGATACATTCACTCAATACACTTGTACACTTTACAGCCATATTCACGAGTAGACTGCGGATATTTATGCCTTTTTAGGAATTTTGGATATACAAAAAAGTACAAAATACGCATGATATGCAGAAAGATTTTTTTTTAATTTGTGTATGAAAATGTGAATTTGTATAAACATCCGTAGTAGTCTGTTCATGAGATATGTTTATTCGCATATGCTTGCCTTACTTTTCGAGGAGACTGTCACTATCATTCATTTCTTATATTTGTAGTAAACAATTTTTATGATTTTAGAGGTTCTTTGGAATAATTCGCCAAGCTAGGGGTCAAAACGATCATCCAACATTTCCCACATTTAAACAGTTGTACCATCTGCTATCTCTGTACACAATATTAAAACCACCAAAATTTGGCAATTGTTCCATAGAGAATTTATCCGATGTTGAGAATTTACACCGCATTACACTACTGGATTTTAAACACATTTTCTTGGAAAAAAAACAGTCTTACAAGCAACAACACATAAAGAATTTAAAACAGAAATTGGACCATTTGATTGAGCATTCCCGCTGGGAATGTGATGATGTTATTGCAGGTGACTTCGGCATGAGCGAAGTGCAGTCCTGCATAATTTATTATATAAGTGGGTACGTGTGTAGGCAGTTATTGAAAAGGACAGAATGCAATACGTGCAGGGATGCCTTCATTTCCCGCTACGAAAATATAATAGTAGGATGCAGGGAATCAGAATTAGTGAATGTGAAGTCCCGAGGAGGGCTGGTACACCCAAATTTACATTTAGTCACAATATTCAATCAAATTGAATCATACTTCCAAAAACATCTGGATTCTGCGGATATTTATTATTTAATAATATCAGATATGGCGAGAGATAAAATAAAATTATCTTTCCCTTGTGAAGAGCATAAGGAGGATGTCATCACTTATTGCGTACATTACTATATTACTGTGCGAATGCGGCAATTTGCCAAAATAAAAAATCGTAATGAAATAAATATATGCAAAGAGAAGCGAAAGCAGGCAAAATTATATTGTAATTAATAAATACTTTTATTCATATAATAAATTTTATAAATTTAAAAATGTGTCTTTATCATGTGCATGCGCCCAATATTAAACAAAACAAAATTTAATGTGATATCTGCGTGGTAGACGTATCTTGTTTATCGTAGAATATCTATTTCATCATATATAAACATTTATTAAAATTTTATGATAGTAGTACAGTTAAAGATATCATTTAAAATTTTGAATTTTCTAAGTATCAGTAAAGAAGTTTAATACACAAAAAAATTCCAGTGATTGTTTAAGTACTAGGACATTTACCTTAAACATATGATTTAGCAATGGTTAACTATCAGATAAGGTATCAGGTAATTTATCGAAAGGTGGAACAATTCGGCCCTTATAGAAGTTCCGATTTGCTCTACACACATACAGTAACAACTCTCACCGATGGGTACACGACCTCGCTAGCGAACGTAGTGGTCTGTAGCCGAACTAAACACTTTAGATCACAAGAGTGGGGATGGAGTCGGACCACCTTTCCTTCTTACACCGTGCCACAGACCAACGCGAATATTCAGCAGTTTTTTTATACGTGGCGGCTTATGGGCAGCCGCGTCTGATCCGCATTGGATCCATTGCCGCCACGATGGATTCGCAGCACTTTACTAAACGCGGCGGCTTATGAATTTGTTCACATCAACGCGAAACATTTCCGCGTTTGGTTGGGGTGTTGCCTTTAAAAGTCGTTCTCCGACAGTCACTGTCGAACGTAGTATCCACTTGTGAGAAATACTCCCAACAACTGCTCGCGTGAGTTTTACTCTCAAGTGAACACCTAGTTATAAACTACATAAAGGAAGCGGTACAATCTCCTAGACAAATTGAATAAAATATATGTATTATGTACTTAATGTCTTTTAAAGATTGTCGTTTTGTTCAATTGTAACTACGATCAAATAGTTACAATTTAATAACTATGGAATTGTTTTGCAGAACTGCAATTGTAATGTAATTGCGCTGCATAATTTCGATTACAATTGCAATGTAATTACTCTCCAATGTAGTTATCCTACACAATTACAATGTAATTGTCCTGCACATTTACAATTACAATTATAATTACAGCGTAAATGTCCCGCATAATTACAATTACAATGTAATTGTCCCCCACAATTACAAATGCAATTACAATTACAAAGTAATTGTCTTTCACAATTAAAATTACAATTACAATGTAACTGTCCTGCTCAATTACAATTACATGTGGCAATTACAATTGTAATTGTGGCCAACAAAATTAACGATTACAGGAAGTAATGTGTAATTGAATTACACAATTACATTTCAATCGTAATTTGTAATTTATAATTAGATTACATTTTGCCCAACTCTGTGTCCAATACGATGAGAAAATAATTTGTTTATTTCTCGACCTGATGTAAGAGTACTTGAAAGGGTCAACTTTTACAACCAGGCGCGCGTCAAAAACGTTTGCCGACGCGTTATGCCGAGGATTGACTGCCATCCCGCGTACGCGAACGCAGTCGCGCATGGTCGAAAACACTGAGAAAAATGTGTTTACCTCAAATGTACTCTTTACTACTACATATCATTTGCATATGTGTATTTGTTGTCTATTATTATTAGTTTATATATTAAAGTGTTGGTTTAACATTTAATATTGTAGATAATGATATAATGATACAGGAGATGTGTGCTTGACAAAAGATCGAGACGCTCTGCTGCTCGATACGCAACTGTAAGGAATAGCTGTAGTGGTGGTGAGGGGGGGGGGGGGGCAAGTTCCTGTTTCTGGTCACTAACCGAGAGACGGCGCCGCTCGGGATATTCTTAATTATTACCTACACTCTCCCCCTACGAGCAACGTCGTCGCACTCTCGATTGTAACACACATGTTTTGGTTTACACATCTACTAGATTAATTTCCTTTAATGACCACAGCAGTTTTCCGTGAGTTACTGCTTTCGTCAGACAATCGGCAGTCATATGCTTAGTGTCGACATAACGAACATAAATTTCTCCGTTTTCTACCTCATCACGCACAAAATGGAATTTCATATTTTCATGCCTTGTTTTGCTAGAAGAGCGTACATTTTTTATCCATTCTATGGCCGCTGTGTTATCGCAAAATAATACAATAGGTTTTTTCAAGAAGTTTTTCAATTTCATTTCCGTTAGAATATTTGATACCCAAGTAACATCGTTCACAATCTCTGAACGACGCACGTCGACAGTCTAACACATTTTTGCTTATTGCTGTTCCATAGTATTAGGGAATCTCCTAAAATGACTACTCCCCCTGAGAAGGACTTTCCTCCTTCTGCATTTCCCCAATTGGTATCCGCGTATGCCATTAGCGTGCCGTGATTTTGACTAAAAAGGAGTTTTTTTCTCTTTGTACCTTGCAGGTATCTTAACACTCTCTTCGCCAATATAAGGTGGCGTTTCTCTGGACGATGATTGAATTGAGAAAGGTATGAAGTTACAAACGCAATATCCGGCCTTATTCGATTCGTAAGATACAGTAATTCGCCTATTAACTTTTGGTAGAGAGTTGTATTAACTATCTTGTCCGATGGTTCGATGGTCCGTCTTCTCCCGAAATGATTGGTGTTTTAACAGGTTTACAATCAGTCATATTGTGTTTAGTTAGCAATGCCTCGATGTACCCTGTCTGTGAGAGTGCAATGCCCGTTTCGACCTTTTCTACTTTAATATTCAGGAAAGTTTCGTTCTTCGTGGTTTCACTAATCTTGAAAGTTGCTTTTAGGTTTGTCATTATTTCGTCGCATAATTTTGTATTGTTATCTACTACCGAGAGATCGTCCACATACGTGGTGATAGCAACAAACCCCTGTCTACGTGACGTTACGAATACGCAATTTTCTGACATTAATGAAATGAATCCTATCCTTATTAGTGTATTCTTAAGTTTTATGTGCTAATTGCGTCCCGATTGTGGGAGCCCATATATGCTCCTTTTAAGCTTACAAACATTGCCTTCCCCATATTCGTGTTCGAACCCTGGTGGTGGCAAAAGGTAAACGGTTTCAGCTAACCCGCCATACAGATAAGCAGTTTTAAAGTCATAAAACCGCAAATTCCAGTTTAATTTACTAGACAATGACACTAACAACCGCCATGCTTCGATGGATACTACAGGAGAGTACGATTCCTCATAGTCCCTATGCTTAACCTGATTAAACCCTGCAGCCACCAATCTTGCCTTATACATAATGTCGTTATTTTCTTTGTTATTTTTTATTGCTAGGACCTATTTGCTCGCAGTAATTTTGGCATCGGCTGGTTTGCTGATCACCTCCCACACTGAGTGTTTTTCGAGTGATTGCAACTCATCTCTCATTGCTCTTTCCCACTCTGGCCAATTTCTACTTTCTTTAGCCTCAAAATAATTAGACGGTATTTTGTATTCTCCTATTAAATTAACTCTAGTCTTTTCTCGAAGTCTGTCCGATCTGCGAGCCCCTCTGTCGATTTCATTTTCTTCTATTTCGATAGGACGCAGATGATCTCTCACTTCCGTTACTCCAGGGAGTAACCTAGGGGTCGTACCTCGAGGTCTGCGTGTCGATCGCGTTGCCTCTCTAACCTCATCGTCGGGTTCACTATCGGAGCTTACGTCTTCTTCATCAAAATTTCATTCTTCATTTACGCCCATTTCTCGCCCTATCTCTATACGCTCGTCTCGTATTCTTTCTACTTCCATATCTGTATGGACTTCTTCTTGTTCTGGAAGTGGTAATATATTGTCGTGGTTGTACTCGTCATTTTCGCATATTACCCTTAATGAATTTTACACCAAGTGCGTTTTCGTTAAATTTAACTGCTCCCTCTTCTAACACTAGCCCCGTCTCTGGATCATATATCCTGTAACCGCGTCTTTCGCGTGCATACCCCAGCATAATTCCTACCTTGCCTGGTACTTCTAATTTGTTGCGTTTTTGTTTTGGAACGTAAAAATACGCGACGCTCCCGAAAACACGCAAATAACTAACATTGGGTTTTATTTCAAAGAACAATTCAAAAGGTGTCTTTTTCTTCTCTCTGCGAGGCGTTAAGTTACTCACATGGCTACTGCAAGCTGCAGCCTCTGCCCAAAATTTAGTTGATAATCTACTGTTATGCACTATGGTCCTGACACGTTCTAAGATCGTTCGGTTAGCTCTTTCGGCTTTAGCATTACTCTCGGGGTTATAAGGAATCGTCTTCTGATGAGTTATTCCATTTTTTCGTAAAAATTCATCTATCCCCTTATTCACGAATTCACGACCGTTGTCTGTCCTAAATTTTTTGATTTCAGTATTAAGCATGTTTTCGTATCTCTCTTTAAATGACATGAATCTTCCAAAAACTTCATTCTTGTACTTCATGAAATATGTGAAATACATCCCGGAATAATCGTCCACTAGCATGTATCTAGAGCCTTTCAAAGATTTTTAATAGCATACATCACCATGAATTAATTCCAGCGGTTTTTTACTTTGGTCTCTGGTAATTGTTTTATGCGACTTTCTCGTTATTTTACTAAGGTTGCAACTTTCGCAGACAAAGTCATCATCGATAACTACCTTAAGGCCATCCGCAAGCCTGTTCTTACACATTCTGGACAAGTATTCATTATTTATGTGCCCTAATCTCTTATGCCAAAGTTCATGCTCGGTATTACTAGTCTTTTCAACAATGTAGGAATGTTCGGAACGTTCATCTCCTCCAGGCCTAGCCATAAATACTAATCGTCTACCAATAAGCTCGCCAGTCAAGATTGCGTTACCTGTTTTATCCGATACGGTGATAGAATTGCTTTCCTATGTAATTTTGTAACCCTTCAACATAAGTGTCATCGTTGACAACAAGTTTTCTCTTATCCTGGTACATACAAGACCTCCTCTATCATGATGGTGATTTCTTCGTTATTTTGATTTGGAATTTTAATCTTAACCGTACCGATGCCTTCGTAACGCAATCTTGAACTCGCTCCTACCTGGCAAAGCTCTCCTTTCTGTAAATTGATATCGACAAACCATTTTAGATTACTTACCATATGATTGGTCGCTCCACTATCGAATAACCAAATGTCTTCGATATTACCTTCATGTGATGAATTACCAATATTAAAGGCATACATATTACCAATATTATCTACAGTTTTTAGGACGCTATTCGCAGCTTTCTTCTTCTCGACGTCCTTCCCTTTCGTAGTAGCGGCGTCTTTTGTTTTGTACCCCTTGTTGTGGCTGCTAACCTTGGAGTCACCTCTGCCTTTGTTGCGATGTCAACACATCTTCGCGATGTGGCCAAATTTACCACACGAATAACATTGCTTGTCGTCCTTTTTTGTACTGCATCGGCGCCCTCCGCTTCCGTGTGGTTGCTTCCTCGCCAGTGGAATTCCTTTTCACGTTTTTTGAAAATTTCTTGAATTTCGTCCAGCGATTTATCTCGTTGCGTCTTAAGTATTTCTCGAATGTACTTGAATTGATTACTTAATCCTCGCACCACATAATAAGCAAGTTCACGCGGCGTCACATCCAAACCAAGCGACGCGCACTTTGTCGTCAGGCCACGTGCTTTTACGATATAATCGCTCACCGTTTCTTTGTTTTCCATGCGTAGGAATCTCAGGTCGTTGCTGGCGTCTATCTTCTGGTCCTCTGCTGCTCCTACGTAGGAACTTCTGATTTTAGCCCATAGGACTTTGGCATTACTTTCTGCGGCGAACTGTAATGCTTGTTTGTCCGACAGATGTAAGCGTATGTACGCCACTGCGTCTCGATTTCTGGTTTCCCATTCTGTCTTTGCTTTCTGATCCGCCGTTGCTGCAGGCTTATCATCTTTTATTGCGCTGTCTATCTTCCGTAAACTGAGAATCGCTTCCATTTTCATTGTCCAAACCAGATAATTGGTCCCGGTTAGCAATGGAACCGCTGGTAGCGCGTTCCTCTCCATACTTTGTTCGTGATCTTTCTCTCGATGACGAACTACGCAATAACTAATTACGTATCACTACTCCCGAATCAATTTATTGACTCGCGCACTATCAACAACCACGCTCTGCTACCAGATTGTTGGTTTAACATTTAATATTGTAGATAATGATATAATGATAAAGGTGATATGTGCTTGACAAAAGATCGAGACGCTCTGTTACTCGATACGTAACTGTAAGGAATAGCTATAGTTGGGGGGGGGGGGGGCCAAGTCCCTGTTTCTGGTCGCCAACCGAGAGACGGTGCCGCTCGGGATATTCTTAATTATTACCTACATAAAGCAAACAGCAACATGATAATTATTGCTGCAAATAGGAATAATTATAATATTGTTATTCATATACATGTTCCTAGCTGGATATTGCAATTATAGTTCTATATCTTTACCAGTTACAAATTATTCAATTTCTAGAACGTTCGAGACGACGTTAAAACGGGACCGGGCTTCCATCTTGCATTCTTTTCTGGTTCGCACAGTGTGTAGTAAAGGGTGTCGCGTATCGAGGCAAAGTAAGTGTACAGTTACATGACATTTTTGGTCCAGAATAGGGCCGTCCAAACTTGTCTCGTACGAACAGCCGCGAGCTGCTGTGTAAGCATCGAGCTAGACCGCTCACGGACCCAAGAGCAAAAATTGCATGGTAATATTGTGAATATAATTGTAGAGACCAGGCGATCTCTTCCAGGTGTAGTCACTCACACGACGCCACTATCCCCACTCTTTTACTGCTGCCGTTCTTGCCGCCGTTCGCAACCAAAGTTGCCAGGAAAATCTCTACACGTAATAGAGTAGGAACACCTACAGCAATAACGGTATATTTGCGTTGGTGACGCGGCGACGACGGTGTATGGCGTAATTGGCGCACACAAATCGTATTAGTGTGTATGTGTCCCCCTTCTACTACGCGTAGAGATTTTCCTGGTAACCCGGCTCGCAAACACTCGCGGCTGCTCTTCGAACACAAGAGCAGAAGTTGGTCAGGCCTGGTTAAACCAAGAATTTCATTTGTTATATTTCTATACCTTCACATAAATAACTTGTGAATAAAATACATTACTTATCTTTAAACCCTAAACTTCTACTAAAATAACATTTAATAAACAATCATATAAAGTGCACACCTTTGTTGTGATCGAAGTGTAGCAATTTCGTGCCCTTATGTTCACATAAGAAACCATCGGAACTTTCACAACTACTAGCGCATCTTCTTCGAGTATAAATCTGTGATCTCTCTTGAGGAGATGACGGTATTAATTGGGATGGATTGTTTGATCGATCGCTGCTTATGCGAATTGATTCTTTTCGATCTCGAATCTCAGCTTTTAGAGCTTCCTGTCTTTTTTGAATTTCATCCTGCAATACCTGTAATTTTTTATTATCAATAACATAGTTAGTAGGTATATTTTCGTGTATTTAGATACAGTAATTAAACTAATAATTTTTCCAGAAAAATAATAATTAAATTATGCAAGACGCTAAAGTTTCCAAAACTGGGTTTGGTAAACACTAAAGGACAATGTTAAGTTCCAGAGGGGATTACTGACCTACGAGTATGCAGCGATTACTATAGACCGTTGGAAAGATCTCGCCAAGACGAATCGATTGACATTATTTTTAACTTCGAAATCAGATGGGATCACCTCGAAAAATGTCCTCAAATTTCGAGATTTTGCGGTTTCAACATAACAAAAACAGGTAGAAAAATCCCATTCGGCCCAAGGGACCTCGGGTAGGCTTAGGTTATCTGAGGGAAAACCAAGGGATGTAAGCGATACTCTACCAGGTTGGGGCGGCAAATGTAACCCACGGCCTTTATTTCAGGGCCGCGTTGAGCCCGCGTTTGCCGCATGGGCCCCGTTCTTAATGCCTGGGACGAAATCGCCACTGGATCAGTTGTTTTTCATGAACATATTATATAGTTCAGGATGTGAGCAGGTTAGCATACAGACTAATGCGTTGCTTATAATAGTAAGTGGAGTGACATTTTATTGATTGAACGAAAGATAATGATGTGAAGATGATTAATCTTAGAATTCGCAAGACTGTTTTAGATGTGCATATGTAATTAGGCATGCAATTAACACGTCCAGACGTAATAAATTATAATTCTGAAATGGGGACGAAACTGCTTGATCCAGAACGCAACAAATTATTTTTAGTACTTGGTGAGATATATGCATTCTTAGAAAAATCTAATAATTTCCAACTACAACGCTATACATACTGTTGCGAGCACCCTATGGATAGAATCCAAGGCCTGCTGGTGCTCGCGACCGGAACAAGAAGATAAAAAGGCAATCCGTTCGACCGGATTGCCTATCTGTCATTCGAGAAACAGACGCCATTGCAAGCAGACGTATTTGTGAACACCACATTTCCTTTGTATTAGACATTTATTGTTGTTAACCGTTCCTGTTCATGTTCTGTTACTCTTGTTGTACATTAAAGTTTCATTATGCCAAACCCGAAACGTAACATTGGTGTCAGAAGTTTGATGCCCACTCGCACTTTCGCGGCCTCCCCGAAACCTTTCCCCGGACCGACGGGCGACGCCTCCCTACAGGAGCTGTTCACCAACCTCCAGCTAAGCATTGTGGGGCAGATGCAGAAACAGCGGAAGGACGACGAGGCCCGAAGGAGGGAGAAGGTCGCCGAGGACCGGCGGACACAGGCGGCCTTCGAGGCGCGCATGTCAAACCTGGAGGAACGCATCCAGGTCGTAACCGCTTCATTACAAAACGGCCACAGTTCGGTTGACAGCGGCGCAAGCCCTCAGGGCGAAGAGACAGTCGCCAATGTAAATAATGTTGTAAATAATGTACCCCCGGCGCATGTCCCCGCACCCGTCAGTGCATCCACCGCTGCCCCTTTGTCGGAACCGTGCGTTCTCAGTTTGGGATACACTGTGAAGCCGACAATGTTTGATGGAAAAAATTCGTGGGAGAAGTACAAGGTACAATTTGAAACGATCGCGCGCGCAAATGGTTGGAATGACGAAAAAAGGCTACAGCCTTGATCGCTTCCCTCGGGGGCGCAGCGAGGAGCGTCCTCACGACTCTCTCCGCTGCCCAATGCGAAAGTTTCGCGGATTTGGTTTCGGCGCTCGAATTCCGTTATGGGACGAAAAATCTGTCCAATTTGAACTACGTACTCTTCCAGAGCTATAGGCCGCGGAGGGATAAGAGCATCTCCTCGCTCGCCATCAAAATTGAACGTTTAGCGCAGTCCGCTTTCGCCGATTGCTCGACAGAAACCCGCGACAAACTCGCCGCGTCTCAATTCGTAACGGTATTGTCGAGCTCTGTCATGCAGCGGGAACTGCGACTCGGCGGTTTTACGTCTCTAAGAGCCGCCATGACCAGGGCTCTCGAAATCGAGGCCGTCGAGGCAATGTCTCGCAGCCCCGCGGCCGAATCGCGAGGACGGTACACGGAAAAGCGAAAGGCTAAACCATCCAACAACACTTTTGAAAGGTTCCCGGCGAAACAGCGGAGATTCGAAAAACCCGAGGACCGAACGGACGACCCGCCAAGGATACCGAAGTGCTGGCTTTGCGGCAAGACGGGCCACCTGCACAAGGACTGCTTCAAGGCCAAGAACGACCAGGCAGGAGCAGCGCCTACCAGGAAGCCCTACGAGGGAAATGGGAAGATGACGGCGTAAGGGGGAGACGCCGGACGATAAAGAACAGTCCCCCGGTCGTCAAGAGTGTGGCGATGCAGGAGGCGACTGTGCGTCAATGGAATCCGGCCAATGAGATTTACGTATGTGGAAAAATCAGTGAAAAACCTTGTAAGATTATCCTAGATACAGGTTGTCCTATCAACCTTCTGGACAAAGAGCTGTGTGCGTCGAAGGACATCGCCCGAACAAGACTCGACATTCGCTCCACTACTGGAGAGAAAATGAAACTGTTCGGTAAGAAGAGCCTGAGAGTCAGCGTTGGAGGACTTTTGAGAGTAGAAGACTTCTACGTGCTAGTAGTAATATCCGATCGATTGGATTGCCTATCTGTCATTCGAGAAACAGACGCCATTGCAAGCAGATGTATTTGTGAACACCACATTTTCTTTGTATTAGACATTTATTGTTGTTGACCGTTCCTGTTCATGTTCTGTTACTCTTGTTGTACATTAAAGTTTCATTATGCCAAATTCGAAACGTAACAATACAATGAAAACAAACACAGTAACCTCGTGACACCATGTATGGCAGTGTTTAGCAATGGTTACATTGCTAATATATTCAGGCCTTACGATTAGAAGTCTAATAATGCCATCATGATAAAACAATTATTGAAAGAGGATGAATATCGGGTGTAAGCGATATTGTAGCACGTTCCAACGCCAAATGTACCTCGTGACCTTCATTCCTTCAGTCGTGCGTTAAGCTCTTGAGTATGGATCAGTATGAAATCATCTGGAAGGTATAAAAGTCATCTTGATTTTGATGGAAAAGAATTTGAAAAAATTGAAGTAATAAAATTCAAATAAAATATCTCTAACCTCCACTTAAATACTCAAATCGATGTCAGAATTAGGCTCTGCATCGTCGTTAGTGATGTCCTGTTCGTCGATGAATTCGTCGCCTGTTTCTTGCAATTCCGCATTGGTAGTAGTGCACCTAATATATTCATACCAAATTACTGTAGCCACGTGCGAACAGCAGCCTACGACTCGAGAACCAACTTTACAGGAACAGCACTGCCAAATTATTGCTTCCAATGAAGTTTTTTCTTTATGAATCAGTATATAAATATTATGTAGAATTTTTATGTCGAAATCGGATTCGCATACGCAGTAATTTTCCTTGCATGTAATTAATTTGAATTCTGTAGTTCTGAAAGTCAAACGGAGCTGTACCTCGGGGCAAATTATTTTTATGCCCATGACGCCCAATTTTAATTGCAACATCTCCTGTTTCAGACATAATTGTCCTGTATATAATGTTGTGACATTTTTAAAGCGTATGTGCCAGAACAATAAAGAATCCTGTGTTGAACTGTGAGTTCCGGAAGCTGTAAATCTGTATTTAAAACATTTAAGAAATCTTTATATTTAAGATTGAGATTTTTCTCGGTCTACAAGATCTTTTAATTGGTTAGGCTGGTTTTGCATTTGTAGCGTTCTTGCAGCTACTTTATCCTGTAGTCCAGTGCTTCTGTAAGAATGCAGGAGGGCAAATGTCCAATCGTACAATGCGCAAGGAATACGCCAATCATGCATTATGTGCTGCAAGTTGGTGTTCCGTATTGTATGATTAATTATTTGCCATTTCGTTCAAATATGTTCATTGACTGCTTCCACGACCCAGCTGAGTTTTATCACAATTCGCGAATCATTGTGTAGTGAATTTCTTAAATTGCTCATTTGAAACTGCTGGCATTAATGGATTTTAACCCTTGCTCTTAATTGCTTCTGTTGCATCGCGAAAGCCTCGATCAACAAGGAAAATGGCGTTTTCTCGGAAGTTAACCCAATGTTCTCCTTGTTCTAATAATTCTTTCATGATGGTTGCATCATTAATCATCCCGTCGTAAGGCCCGTAAACGTTAGCAATATAACCATTATTAAATACTGCCATAAATGGTTTCACGAGGTTGCGGTGTTTGTGTTCACTGTATGTATTGCGTTGTAGTTCGAAGTTATTGAATTTTTCTATAAATGCATATGTCCCATAAAGTACTAAAAATAATTTGTTGCGTTCTGGATGAAGCAGTTTCGTTGCCATCCCAGAATCATGATTCAGTATATCTGGTCTTGATAAATGCATATTTAATAAGTTCCCAACAAGTCGATCTCCAGCATGCTCTCCGCGCACAATTTGACACCATTTACTTGCTGTTTGCCTTGGGCATCTATAATGGTGAGCAATTTATTCACATGTATATCCTCGGCAAAGACGAGCCACGAAAACACCCAGTGCTTGCATACAATCTTTGACGGGCATGGCAGCAGACAAAACTTTTATCAATTCAAAGAAATGATGTCTAGTAAGACCCGTCTCAAACAAGGATTGTGCGTCTGTCATATCGCTGAACCGAAAATGATTCAGTTTTTGCTGGGTTCTCTTCAATATTTCAGCCATTGTTGTTAGCAAATCAGCGACTTTCTGAGGCTGCACTTGTGAAGTCATCTGCTGACTTTCGACGACATCAAATAAAGTCTCCTTCTTTGTTGAAATGGTTTCCGCAGGCTTTTGTCATTTCATACTTATAAAACACTTGATGATGGACAAAAAGTTGAACACATTTTTCGCGGCTTAATTGTTGCAGTCTTCTTCTTTCTCCAGATCCAAACGTGCAATAAGAATTTGACTGCCGACCGCGCATGATGACCGTTCATATAATTGCATTCATTCCTTTCCACGTCGATGTCACTGCAGCATGCTTCTTCGTGTCGATCACCCTCTCGATAACTTTTATTGTAGCACCGCATGCAATAGAAAACTCCCGACGTTGCTTGTCTATAACTCTTCTTCGGTCGTTTTGCAAGATTTGCACCACAGGATAAACAAGTTTTATTCATCTTGACACAAAACAATGACACAACACACTGTGGCTAAAGATCATGGCAATAATAAGAAGTCGTATACACCTAGCGTAAACAGGCCCGGTTTGGATAAGTTCGGTAGTTATTCCGCAAATGGTCGCACGGTTTCTGAAGTGCAACTGATTCTTGGAGCGTCCAAAAATTGTAGCCAGGTCTAAAGTATTTTCAGGGTGGGGATTACGTGAATTTCTTAAATTGTTAAACTTTTCTACTTCATTGTTTAAAGGCATCCTGATTGCCCCTATTACTGGGTCATCCGAAGGTACGGGTCCAATACCCTGGATAAGGAGAGTCTGTATCGAGAGGAGGAACCCACTGTTATACAAAGAAGAAAGTTTACTGTAACGTCATTAAATATGGAACCAATACAAATTCTTCTTGAGTTAATCATCTTCAAATTAATCTTTTTTGTTCAATCGATAAGATGTAATTTCTTAATTAACAAGGGAAGTTCGACAATTCGAAAATTAAAAAAATCTGAAACTTTGCAGAAATGTAGCTCAAGTGATGCTAATAACTATTCTTTGATTCGGCAATAAAACGGCCCTAAGGGAGACCCCGCCCCGGAAAAATGGTAAGTTTTGAAATTATCATGAATATCTACGAAACTGTAGAAGATATCGAAAAGAAGTTAGGTTCAAAGTTCTATGTATTTTTATGCCTCATACAGCCGCGATAACTATATCTCCACCACCCTCTTTTTCGACAATTCTTTATCGCCATATTGTAGGATCTCGAAAGCTATAAAACTTTGAATGGAACTTTTTTTCGATATGTTTTACGGTTTCGCAGATATTCAAAATAATTCGACAACTCACAATTTCTTTGAGGGAGTGTTTTTACCCTTAGGACAATTTTATTGCCCAATCAAAAAACAGTTATGTTATTAGTATCACTTGAGCTACATTTCTGCAAAGTTTCATATTTTGTTGAATTTTCACATTATCAAACTTTCCTTTTAAGAGACACATCAGTCTGAATACTAACCTGCTCACTCCCAAACTCATACCTGCAAATCTTCTATCATGAACATAATATGTTCATGAAAAACAACTGATTCACTGGCACTTTCGTCCCAGGCATTAAGAACGGAGCACATGCGGCAAACGCGGGCCCAACCCGTGGTAGAGTATCGCTTACATCCCTCGGCTTTCCCTCAGGTGCGTACCCGGGATCCCTCGGGCTGGATGGGATTTTACTACCGGTTTCTTTTGTTCAAAACTGCAAAATCTCGAAATTTGAGGGTATTTTTCGAGGTGACCCCATCTGATTTCTAAGTTAAAAATGATATCAATCGATTCATCTTGACGAGATCTTTCCAACGATGTATAGCAATCGCTGCACGCTCGGGAGTCAGTAATCCTCTCTGGGGCTTAACATTGTCCTTTACTGACTTACCTTTTAATATCATATTGTTTATATATTTAGATATATTAAATTGTATAACCTGTCTCTCTTTATCTTCTTTTAGTTGTTTCTCCAACATTTCGTATTTAACTTTTTCTTGGTGTCTGGAAACCATTTCTTCATAAAAGCTGCTATAACTTGGCTTGTTGTTCTCGTGTAGATACTTCTGAACATGTTGTGCTAATTCAAAAATCACTACTTCTCCTTGTAATCGTCTTGTAAGATCCATTAATTCAGAATTTAATACTGCAATCTGTTGGTGAGATAAGCCTCTGCTATTCTGCAGCTCTATAGTAGGTATTCTGTAATTTTTAAAGTATAAAGTATAGGTTAGCATGAAAAACTTATACAGGGTGTTCGACTACTGCTTGGAGAAAATTTAAGGGGTGATTCTAGACACCAGAATAAGACGAAAATCAGGAATAACCATATTGCGGTTGAGGCTTCTTCATTAGAAGCGTTTAAAGATATGCTTGAAAGTAATTGTTACGTCCCAAAACTCAATTTTTTTTGTTATTAAGCAGTGTGTGCATCGATAACGCCTGGCGTTCTGGGAAACCCCTCGTCGAGCATACCCTTGCTTACTGTAAAACAATTTTATCTCTGACAAAGGAGACCTCCGGCACTGGGACCGTCGTCGCCGCGACACTTAGACTCTATCCACACTATCGGTCCGGTCACGGTCCGTTCTCGGTTCGAATAAATATTATTAGAGGTTAGGGAAGTAATCATAAGATGTTTGCTTGATGCTTAATTTAATGCGCGACACAGAAATTAGAGCAGTGATCACTGATGTTCGTACGCGAGAGAACACAAAGGAAAAATGTAATAGAGCTGAAAAGATTATTGCGACGAATATAAAGAAAACACAGACCGTACAGATGCGTGTGCATGCCGAAACAAAATAGAACAATCTACCACAGGAAATGGAAGAAGGGAGGGCATGCTCGCCTCACTTTCACTCTCAGTCAAGATGCTAAAAGCCGCTAAATTTGAAAACTTAACAATTATTCCACTGTTTACATTGTACGTATTCGCATCATGGGTAACACTCCAATCTCAGTTCGATCTCGCCTTGGCATCAATCCTTGGGAAGAATATTTTGCTGAAGTGAGCTCGAACTTGTCTGGAACACGCTTCTCGATCCACTGTCAGTCAACTCGCGAATTTCCGTGTATCAAGTAGGGGTGAAGTGAATAGGTATAACTAAAGAAAAGTTTTGAGGGCTAAACTTCCGAAAACCCCCATGCTCCAAATTGGCTGAAATTTTGGAAGCAGTTTCATTTTGCATAGAAATAATCTTTGTGAGAAGAATTTTTGGCGAATTGAATTTTTTTTAATCATTTAAGTGTCATTTCCTATGTTACCGACGCGCTGAAGGCGGCTCTGAAGCCCTTAGAGCATATATACATGGAGGTTTCATTGAGAGCTCGAAACAGCCGCCAACATCCTGCGACGGAGAAAGAGATACTTTCTCGATGGGGCATGCGAGAGAGGTAGAACGAGGAACCTCCAATCGCGAGCAATGCGCATGCGCCGGTATACACCGGGGTATGGCATTCTGTCAACGCAAATGTTTTTACCGTAAAGAGTGTGATGCATATCAATGTGAAGGAGGGGGTTATACCTCATATCTGTACTAGAGAGGTAGAATTTTCCAAAAGAATGAGACCTGGGCAAAAGTGATTGCTTTTCAATTAAATGTGAGGCATTCTTTGAGTTTATTACCAATATATTTCACCCATGGTCGGTAAAAATACAAGCAACTTTACCTGCAATTCTTTTTATTGATGGCAGGCCTCACATTTAAGCTACAAGTCAGATTTCTGAGAATCGTGGAATTGTTTTGGTGGCGCTCTATCCCAACGCCATTCATTTATTATAGCCCATGGATGTTGCCGTCTTTAGAACACTCAAAAAAGGCCGAGAGAAGAAAGTTTATGAGTGTAGGATTAAGAATCTCGATACATAATTTTTGAAAAAAAAATATATATATAAAAAAACTTTCCCAAGTTGCTTTAAGAAGTGATTGACCAAAATGTGATCGAAATTATTCTATCTAACGGATTTCGGAAATGTAGCTTATATCCGTGGAATCCACTATCAGATAACATATCAGGGCAAGAGAAACAAGTTAAATTTGTTATGGAAATACAATTGTTACGGATGAAGTATTTCAAACAAAGCCTGCAATTTCAAAATGAAAATATCTGAACAGAAAAACTTAACACCTTTCGATGCTCGTCAGAAATGTGGACTGGGAATCCAGAAGATCTGGGAATCTTTTATTCGTGGTATGGAACAAAGCCCAAATTGGGTTGGAAAAATACTCCACTCCAGCCGAGTAATCTCTAAACAATTACGTCATTCCAATGATGCAGCTTCAGGAGCATGGAAATGCTCCAGCTGACCATCTGAAAAAGATGATACGATTCCAGCAGTGCTGCTTTGTGATGACAACACAGGTCTGTTGAGCAACCTTCAAGTAATGGCACTCCTCCCGCTGTGCTGCTTCAAAACAACGTAGCCATCCAAGCTGCTGTGCTACTTTGAAGTAGTACTGCTTTGAAGCGGTATGACCAGTTCATCTGCTGCTCCTTCTGCTGGTCCTTCACATGGAATTCCAAGTCCGTTTAAGAGACATTTGTATTACCCAAGCGTAGAAAAAAAAAACAAAAGAAAATTGTGGCGTGTGGAACGCGCCGCAGCAGATTCGGAGAAACGAGCGCGTCAAAACAAACGGTCGCGAAGCGCGACCTCTCCTCGCCCTAGGGGAGAGCCGTTCGAGAAGGATGTAGAGCGGCCAAGCGTGGTCAGCAGTCTCACGAGAGCGATCGAGCGAACTACATCGCCTTCAACATTCAATAAACTGTTGTATTATTTACCTACGAGCATAGCATTATTTTATCGGCTTATGGAGAAACTTTTGCAATTTACGACCGCAGCAAGGTTTACGACACGTAAAGAAAAACATATTTGTCTGCAGGGATCACGATACGAAAAAAATGGTCGTTGCAAGACTCCTTCGAGGGTCCGTACCCCATAGCCCCGCGGAATAATAATAATAAAACTGTTGAGCTTAGGGAAGTTACCGAAGTCATTGATCTTGGGGTTTGCATTACACCTTGCTTTGACTTCAGGCCCCACTATGCGCGCTGTACTGGTATTGCATTGAGAGCTTTAGGCTTTATCTCCAGGTTCGCCAAGCACTTCAGGGATAGAAAGTCTCTGAAGTTGTTATACGTGGCCCTTCTTAGGCCTCATGTAGAATACGCTTCAATCATTTGCAGTCCTAGGCATGCGAAATTTATTAAATCGGTCGAAAGTGTGCAACACAAATTTTTGAGGTTTGCCACTCGTATTCTTGGCAATCCTATGGATAGAGCCGACCACGCATTATGGCGCAGCACTTGCATCGCTTAAGATGGTCACTCTAGAGGAACGTAGGCACATTGCGGACATGATTTTTCTGTACAAAATTATAAATGACCACATAAGTTGCCCTGACTTGCTCGCCTTAGTCACGTTCAACGCCCCGGTGAGAAACATGCGGTCTAGGCCTCTCTTTGTTGCGAGGCTTCCGAAATATCGGCATTATGCGATCGACCCTATTAACAGGGCGATGATTACTATGAATCATGACTTCAATTGCGTAGATACCTTTCTGGGATCCCTGGCTTCGGTGAGGACGTTATTATATAAAATTGTAATCAACTCTCACGGAGACACTTAATACTTTGTTCATCGTTTAAGTTTAGTTTAAGTTATTATTGGCTAATTCATGCATTGTTCAGACTCTGTAATTTACATCTGTCTTCTTTTGTAAACCATGGGGATTTCCCGTAAAATTAATAATAATAATAATAATAATAATATGTAATCCAAGTAACAAGAAATGTAACAGTATAGTTGACCGAATCAAATCGGGGTGTATAGGTATTCGGTGAAGTTGATATGTAGCGAAGGCTCAAGACAACTACCTGCGTTAGGGACATTCCACGCGAAATCGGACACTTTTCGGAGTAACATTTCGGATGTTGCTGAAATTTGAATATGTCGTAGTCTTTAGTGATATTTAAACGTACCTAAAAGGATTTTACAAAATTTTGAAAAATGTCGATTTTACAGCTGTTTGAAGTTAAGTGCTAATTTTTTTTCAATACATTATAACTATGGAAGTAGTAAACGGATGGAGATGAGGTTTACGGTGCTTATAGAAAAGACATTGAAGTTTTAAGAAAAAATTATTTCAGTTTAAAAAGAATAAAAGTTGAACCATTTTTGTGTAATTATTTTAAACAAATGCAAGTTTTTAACATAGGGCGCGATTTTAAAAATCTGGAAAAAAGAAGAATATAGTTCTACCCTTCCCCTTGATGGATAAATTTTCAAAAATATGCACATTTTAAAATTGGCCCTGTAAAAATTGCCGAAAGTTGACGCTGCGTCAAATCACACCGGCTCGACTGGCTGAGCCGTGCGGTACTCGCAGCAGCCAAGCGGCTATATCTGCTATTCTTATACAGTGTTCTCGAATATGGCAAGTATTTGTAAAAAACTGAAGAAGGAAAACTTTTACTGTTTTTTATACAGATCATAATACGGTAACTTCATTTTTGATGATCGCAATATTTGCCTTGCAACGGAGGTGACCTTCAGTTTTTTAAACGGAATGCTATATATTTGATTATCCAGTATGAAAGTGACTGTCAAGACAAATTCAACCCTTCGGTATACTATGACCTTCAAAACTACACATGGTTAGGAATGAAAGATGAAATTCAATCTACTAGATAGATAGTTCGATATATTTATTTCATTCCTAACCATGCGTAGCACTGAAGGCCATAGTATACCGTATGGTTGAATTTGTCTTGACAGTCGCTTTCATATTGGATAATAAAATATATAGCATTCCATTTAAAAAACTGAGGGTCACCTTCGTTTCAAGGAAAATATTCCGATCACCAAAAATTGAGTTACCATATTATGTTGTGTATAAAAAACAGTAAAAGTTTTCCTTTTTCAGTTTTTTACAAATAGTTACCATACTCGAGAACACTATAAGAATAGCAGATATAGCCGCTTGGCCGCTGCGAGTACCGCACGGCTCAGCCAGTCGAGCCGGTGTGATTTGACGCAGCGTCAACTTTCGGCAATTTTTACAGGGCCAATTTTAAAATGTGCATATTTTTGAAAATTTATCCATCAAGGGGAAGGGTAGAACTATATTCTTCTTTTTTTCAGATTTTTAAAATCGCGCCCGATGTTAAAAACTTGCATTTGTTTAAAATAATTGCACAAAAATGGTTCAATTTTTATACTTTTTAAACTGAAATAATTTTTTCATAAAACTTCAATGTCTTTTCTATAAGCACCGTAAACCTCATCTCCATCCGTTTACTACTTCCATAGTTATAATGTATTGAAAAAAAATTAGCACTTAACTTCAAACAGTTGTAAAATCGACATTTTTCAAAATTTTATAAAATCCTTTTAGGTACGTTTAAATATCACTAAATACTACAACATATTCAAATTTCAGCAACATCCGAAATGTTACTCCGAAAAGTGTCCGATTTCGCGTGGAATGTCCCGTTAACAATATTTGGGCCGAATTATAAAGGTGACCTTTATTTGTAAAAAAATGAGTACATTAAGGTTTTCGAGGTTACGAATCTGAATTCAAAGTGGCAAAAAAAACAAAATGGCGGAAGCGTATATCAGAAACATATCAAATTTGGTCTGAACTTGGTATCCTACATTTTTCGAGGTCACCGATTACAAATCTAAAGTCAAAAATCCAAAAAACAAAATAGCGGTAAATAAGCTGCAATAAAGCGGTATAAACGTCGTTTTTAAGTTAAATTTTGTGAAAATTGATTATTTTTCGATTTTTTACTAAAATGATATAATTAGAATGTCGAATTTAATATCTGGATCTGCTAGGTGGCGAGTACCGCGTCTGCGTATCGTTCTCGGGTTTTAACTCTCTTTTGGGAGTTTACCGGTTTCTTTCGGGACTTCATGTGTACTTGTGGTTTCGCCGCAAATTAGTGCTTCCAATAAATAATTTTGGTTGTCTGGCTGTATTCTTTTGACTATTAACCCTCCATACACTGTGCCGGAGACATGGGTAAGTCGAACGGTACAAACACACACCCACACACACGCACGCACCCACACACACACACACACAGCGACGCACGGAGACCGAAGTCGGTGTTAGTACAATATCGGTGAGGAGCTCCGCAGCCTACTGCCCGGAAGCCCAAACACACCGGCTGAGACCGTTTGCGCGGGAGGTTTTGGGAAATTCCAGGCCCAACTATGCCTTGGCCGCCAGGAAGCGATCACTCTAGTCCAGTCTTTGGGACACGCTGGTCGCTATTTCGGAAGCCGTTCGCACCTTACATTTCTAAAATACAGTCTGGTATGATATCGATAGTCTTGCTATCTTGACATCTTGCGTGTGTCTGTTATCCATCGCAAGTACAACATTTGTTACATTATCTTTGTCCTCTTTGTTGTATTCGTTGGTTTAGTTGTTTTTGTTGTTTTTAGTGTCTTTTGTTTGGTTTTTACACCATGTCGGTACTACCAAGTACTAGCGAGCAATTTCGATATGCTCAATTTGCCGAAGCCGAAGACGAAGACGCTCACAACTGTGATCAATCATCGGATGGTGGACCTACATCCAATAGTGATGCGGAGCCAGAGCTGGAAGAGTCCGAAACTGATTCTGAAACTGATGTGCCAGAAGTCATGGGTAATGTTTCAGGAGATGAAATTGTACCTGGCCGCAAATGGCAACGGATTGTATCAAACGTCAGTAATGTGGCAGATCAAATCATGTCACCTAAATGTTCACTGACAAGAACATCTGAGCATGTACAAACAATGAAAGAATGTTTTCACCTATTCATGAATGAAGAAATAATACATACTGTTATTTTTTACACGAATAAGAAAACAATGCCAAGTATGCCTGCAAATAAAAAATGGAAACTTGTTGACCGAATCGAAATTGATACATTTTTTGGGCTTGTGTTACTCATCGGAAGGTTTCACAATAGAAGAAAAATTTGAGTCATATACCTCTGATTGCAAAACTATATAGGGGAAATAAAAGGAAAGGTGGAGAAAGAGAAGAGTCTGGACAGAGGAAGGGAAGACAAAGTTTCAAATGGATTTAAACAAAATAAACTTTAATAGGACGGAGGTGAATGAAATGGTAGAAGAAATGGTAGGAAAAATAAATAATGCAGTACGGAAAGATGTAAAAATAAAAAAATGGTAATTGGGCAGCTTTAACAAATCAGGAAATTAAAAAAGAAGAAAGCAGCAGGGGTAGACAAAATAGAAAATGAAGCCTGGATTTACGGAAACGTGAAAATAGTAAAAAGGATCAGAGAAATTTTCAATAAAGTGTGGAAGAGAGAAGGATTCCCGGAGAGGTGGAAAGAAAGGGTGATTTCACCAATATTCAAAAAAGGAGATAGAAAAAGGGTGAACAACTACTAGCGGATAACGATCCTAAACACAGCGTACAAAATATATGTCATGGTCCTGGAAAACAGATTAAAAGAGGAATTGGAAAGAACCACATAATACCCGAAACACAAGCAGGATTCAAAAGCGGTAGGTCGATATATACAGGGTGTCCGCGGGAAGAGTGGACAGCTGGATATCTCCTAAACTATTGGAGACAAAAATATTTAAAAAATAGGGAATTGCATGGTTCGAGGGGGCCCACTTATTAGCGTGGACGAATTTTTTTTTCGATTATTATTTTAAAAGATACGATGGTCAAGTTCGGTTTTTTAAATGGAACTATTTTTTCTGAAGACCTGAGTTGATAGTGCGTTCTAAGACAAATTCAATAAGCTTTAATGTATACACTTGATTCCCACTGGTTTTTGAGATATTGTGCTTGCAAATTTACTGATTTTCCCTGGAAGAAAACTCGCTGGAATAGCAAGGACCGGGGACGGTCTTGCTGGCGCCACGGGTGGCCTTGCCTGTTGAAACAGATACCTACCTGCCAAAGGTCTACGCCAGGAATGGCAGGCCCAAAGGCTGGACAATTCTTTTCCGTCAGAAATGCTACTTAGGTAAGTACATCTGCGGTATCGAGAAGCGCACCGTTACTTTTATTTCGCACTTGCTTCTACGCTCGGATGGCCGGTTCTTTTGAGAGGGATGTAAGTTCAATTGGTTAGGTTAGGAGGTGTGAAAGTTGCTAGACTAAATTTCAACCATAGGGAGCAGATTATATTAGAACCAATCGAATTTGCATCCCTCACAAACGGCTGCTCTCTTGAAGAGGCCCTCTTCACAGCAATACCTCCTCCCCAGTGCCCACCTTCTCTCGCACAGAATACGATGACGCATGCTTTTTTTTTGATATTAAAGCTGGTGTTTATATTCGAGAGGACCACGTGTCAACAGCGGGCTACCATTTTTCTTCCCGTGTCTCTCTACGAGGCGTATTGACGGTGGATTGTAGGAGCGTAGATGTCTGGATGCCAGTTATTGAATTCAGGAGACGATAGAAACACTTTATTACAAAACACACATGTACTATAATTAAAGTAAAACTTGCGCCCTACTTCGCGCAGACCGATTACACGGAGGGTAGTCAAGTCACACACTGCACAAATGATAAGCCGCGTCTAGACGTTGCGAGGCTGCAGCGCCAGGCGTGCCTCGCGAAGTGAAAAGTCTGGAGAGTCCTTAGCTCGCCTTGGTCACTTTGCAAAGCAACCTCGTGCTGCTGCCGTGGCGAGGACAACACCCCGCAGTGCCTCACCGAATTTTATGGCTTTCGACCCTCGAAGGGTTTGGAATATCATTAGGAATTGAGAACTGTTCAGGATTTCAAATGTTTGTATCTTTTCTTCATCCTATCGAAGGGGAAGTGGCGGCAATGGATTCCTGGCGTTCCGTCGATTAAAATCATACCAAATATCATGCAAATCGGACTACCTTGACACAAGCTATTTGTATTCCTTATGTAAAAGTTGTCCGATTTACACGACATTTGTAATGATTTTCATCGGAAAACCACAAGGAATCCATCGGCGACACTTCCATATCCATACGATAAAGAATAAAGAATTATTTTATTTCTGAAACAGGCAGGTACAGGATGATTCTGGAGCTACGCCCGTCAAAAAGTTGCGGCCTGGTACCCCGTGGCGAGGACAGGCCTTCGCATTGCCTCACCCGATTTTTATAGCTTGCTTCGGAAAAAGGTATGTTTCGTATGGATATGGAAGTGTCGCCGATGGATTCCTTGGGGTTTTCCGATGAAAATCATTTCAAATGTCGTGTAAATCAGATAACTTTTACATAGGGAATACAAATAGCTAGTGTCAAAGTAGTCCGATTTGCATGATATTTTGTATGATTTTCATCAGAAAAACATAAGGAATCCATTGGCGTCACTTTCATTTCGATATGATGAAGAAAAGAATTTCTTAATCCGCTGTACGGGATATTTCACCCTCGACTGCGGGGGCTCGACCTCAATTCGCTACGTTCGACCCAGAAACATACCTTTTTCCGAAGCAAGCCATAAAAATCGGGTGAGGTAATGCGAAGGCCTGTCCTCGCCACGGGGTACCAGGCCGCAACTTTTTGACGGGCGTAGCTCCAGAATCATGCTGTACCTGCCTGTTTCAGAAATAAAAGAATTCTTTATTCATTATCGTATGGATATGGAAGTGTCGCCGATGGATTCCTTGTGGTTTTCCGATGAAAATCATTACAAATGTCTTGTAAATCGGACAACTTTTACATAAGGAACACAAATAGCTTGTGTCAAGGTAGTCCGATTTGCATGATATTTGGTATGATTTTAATCGACGGAACGCCAGGAATCCATTGCCGCCACTTCCCCTTTGATACGATGAAGAAAAGATACAAACATTTGAAATCCTGAACAGTTCTCACTTCCTAATGATATTCCAAACCCTTCGAGGGTCGAAAGCCATAAAATACGGTGAGGCACTGCGGGGTGTTCTCCTCGCCACGGCAGCAGCACGAGGTTGCTTTGCAAAGTAACCAAGGCGAGCTAAGGACTCTCCAGACTTTTCACTCCGCGAGGCACGCCTCGCGCTGCAGCCTCGCAACGTCTAGACGCGGCTTATCATTTGTGCAGTGTGTGACTTGACTACCCTCCGTGTAATCGGTCTGCGCGAAGTAGGGCGCAAGTTCGATGATTATCAGTACTCCTTCCCGAGAGGAATACGATTTACTTTAATTATAGTACATGTGTGTTTTGTAATAAAGTGTTTCTATCGTCTCCTGAATTCAATAACTGGCATCCAGACATCTACGCTCCTACAATCCACCGTCAATACGCCTCGTAGAGAGACACGGGAAGAAAAATGGTAGCCCGCTGTTGACACGTGGTCCTCTCGAATATAAACACGAGCTTTAATATCAAAACAAAAGCATGCGTCATCGTATTGTATGCGAGAGAAGGTGGGCACTGGGGAGAAGGTATTGCTGTGAAGAGGGCCTCTTCAAGAGAGCAGCCGTTTGTGAGGGATGCAAATTCGATTGGTTCTAATATAATCTGCTCTCTATGGTTGAAATTTAGTCTAGCAACTTTCCCACCTCCTAACCTAACCAATTGAACTTACATCCCCCTCAAAAGAACCGGCCATCCGAGCGTAGAAGCAAGTGCGAAATAAAAGTAACGGTGCGCTTCTCGATACCGCAGATGTACCTACCTAAGTAGCATTTCTGACGGAAAAGAATTGTCCAGCCTTGGGCCTGCCATTCCTGGCGTAGACCTTTGGCAGGTAGGTATCTGTTTCAACAGGCAAGGCCACCCGTGGCGCCAGCAAGACCGTCCCCGGTCCTTGCTATTCCAGCGAGTTTTCTTCCAGGGAAAATCAGTAAATTTGCAAGCGCAATATCTCAAAAACCAGTGGGAATCAAGTGTATACATTAAAGCTGATTGAATTTGTCTTAGAACGCACTATCAACTCAGGTCTTCAGAAAAAATAGTTCCATTTAAAAAACCGAACTTGACCATCGTATCTTTTAAAATAATAATCGATAAAAAAATCGTCCGCGCTAATAAGTTGGCCCCCTCGAACCATGCAATTCCCTATTTTTTAAATATTTTGTCTCCAATAGTTTAGGAGATATCCAGCTGTCCACTCTTCCCGCGGACACCCTGTAGGAGCTTTAGACTGTACACACGTGTAACGTTCCCCGTGCGAGATGTTGCCGCGTGTTACAGGAAATATCCACAAGTAGAGCGGTGTACTCGTGGAATTGTAAATAACATGAGGTAATATTTATGTTTTAACACGTTAAATGCCACGCTACTTTTACATGGATTGCCTGGTGCCACGGTGAATTTCTTATTTTGTGATACATATTATGTTGAAATATTATCTACAACAGATAAGTTGAGGTGTATAATCATGTTTAATGAATTTATCTTACTGGGGGTCACCGGTGACCCCCGTGGCGTGGAAATGCATTTCTTCGATTTCGCGCGATTTTCTAATTTTTTGCGATTATTAGTTGTCTCAGATTGCTTATTCAAGTTACTAAGCAACTGTTTCACTTGTTTATTATTATCGAGTGGGACCAAAAGTCAGATAAGAGCGTCTATTCCACTTTTATACGCTACACAATTGTTTACATTTCATATCTTCTATAGGCAGAAAACTGCGTGGCGGCGGTGCACTTTGAAGGCTTAGTCGCTGCGTAGCGGTGGTGCTCTCGGTTGCCCGCGGGCGCACGATGAGGACGGCCAAAAAGGCAGTCACACTGAGGCGTTCCCAATGTGAGGAACCACTTTTCCGTCAATAAACCATATACTACTCACCCTACACTTTTATTTACTTTTTTAGTTATCCCTTGAAATTAATATGACTTCAAATGAAGAGTATGCGTTAAGTGATTCATCTGACGATACAGTTTTACCAAGGCCCGCTAAACGATGTCGAGTGTTATCATACAGTGAGGAAAGTTCCTCGAGTAGTTTATCTGACATGCTAAGGCCATCCTTTGTACGTCGCCTTCGAATTGAGTCAGATAGTGAAAGTGAAAGTGAAGTTGAAGATGACGATAACGATGATAATGATATACAAAAAAAAAGGAGTGTAATATAACTTGGCGTAATTCTTTGGGCAATCAAGCCAAGTTCACATTTTCGAATCCATCTGGAATCAACATGCATCACTATGAGATTTTTACTTATACAGAACTGCACAGTTTTTATTTTCTTTTTGTTACTGATGAAATATTCCAACTTATCGCTAATCAAATGAACATATACGCTGCGCAAATAATGTCAGAACAGCGATCACATCATCTCGATAAATGGTTGGAAACGAATCCTAATGAAATCAAACGGTTTTTTTTTACTAATTATATGGATGGGAAGTAGTAAGGCTAGGACAGTTCTAACGCAGGTCCTCTGAGGGGAGCGCGGGGGCGGGGGGAAGTGGGGGCGCGCGGGGGAGCGCGGCAGAGGGAAACCTGGGCGCGGGGCCTGCGGGGAGTGGAAGAGCGGTTGCGCGCGCACGAGCCGCGGAGTGGGGGAAGCCGCAACCGCGGAGGGGATCAGTCCGGGCCGAGCAGCCGCGGAGACCTCTCCAGACCTGGCCTGCCCCCGAAAAGTCTTTTTCAGACCTAGGCCCACCCCGAAAATTTTTTCAGACCTAACCCAGGGAGGGGTCCCGTATTTCACTGTTACCGTGAAATATTTTACAGAGTAAAATAAACCATTACCTACCCACTTTTTTCATGTTTTATTTAATTAGCATTTAAATGTTCCGTATCAAAGCTTGACAATTATGGCAACCCTAAAAATAAATCACTACCTACCCACTTTTTTCATATTTGACTTGTTTAGCATTTAAACAAAATAAAAAATGGTAAAGATTCGTTAAGAGCAAACACCTGATTTAGCGAGCTCTGCTTGCAAGACATTTCAAGTCGCATTGATTTTTGCCTTCAGGTGTATCGCGTTTCTGGGAACGGCGTCTGTTTAAAAAAAAAGACGAACTTTTCGATGGCCTTGACCTCAACAATCGATGAGAAAAAGGCCGCACATCTACTGAACGTTCGCTATCATATTATTTTCTGGATTTTAAAAAAATATGTTATTATTTTTCCTATCTCTGTACCAATTTTTTGCCGTACCTTCCTCATACCAAACTGCGTCGTAATTGGTTACATTTTAGTAGACAAATCTGACATACAATACAGATGTTTGCATAATGATAAAAATATTGAAAAATTATTTTTCCATTAGAGGATACTGCATATTAATGGCCCTGTATTCCTTCTAAGCGCCGACCAAAATGTTGTTATAAAGAGTCGGTAGCTTCTGAACAATTTTAGAAATCTATGTGAACCTGATATCTATGTTTCCATATTTAGAAAAGTGATAGGAACTAGAGGAAATGCTGTATTGCGTTGTCTCAAGCGTAAATGTTGTAAAACGTTTATAAGACCTACTCGAAAAATCCGATCTTACCATATTTTATGGAAGAAAGAAAGTCAGAAAAGCATGTATTTAGCCGCGTAATATAACATTTTTAATAGTTTTCTTAGCAGGTTAGTCAATTGAATGTCAGGGTGGCTTAAAGTAATCATTTAAACATTTAAAGACAGTTCTTCGAAATATAAAAGAAATAATTACGGCTACAGTCCCTAGTAATAATCACACTAAATATAAAGAATTTAATGAAATTTAATGAACTTTTTTCCCGCTTGGGACCGCAAGTCAAATTTTCCGCGTACCCAAGCTAAGAAATATCGTTCCAACTACCACTGATGTAGGGTGGGGAAAGTTCCCCTTTCATGCGGCCGCCCAGGCTAGGGAAAATGCGCAGGCTGGATGCGCGTGATTATTATGTAGTCCCCTCCTCGAAGTGACAGAAAATATAACCTATATGCTATATGACAATAAATGTTTATTGGCTATTTCGTTCCTTTACGCTACATTTGTGAACTTTTTATAACTTAACATCCTTCCAAAATATCGTTGTTACGCCGCAACGGTATATCTATGAAATTGGGTATAGCATATAGGTTATCATTTCTGTCACTTTGAGGTAGAGGTGTGACTATTGAAATGTTATCGATATTTCGATATATCGATAATATGGTTAAGATATCGTTGACGCGAATAGACCCAGATAGCACACGACTTATAGACGACGTGTGCTACCTGGGAAATCAGCTGAGGTATACACGAAAAAAGGTCAGCAGCGTAGAAAGCGTTGCTGGGCCCATACACGACGCTATCCAGCACCGAAAAACACCGTTGTGAACGGACGAAAATATCGGTGCTGAGCCCATTCAGTGTTTTTCGGTGCTGGACAGCGCCGTGAATTTAAATACAAACAAATAGATTCTGATTGACTTTATTATACAATTAATGCGTTGCATTCTAAGCGGGAAAAGGTCTGTACCGTTGATAACGGTGCTCGAAAAGTGAGCACCGTAAAAACCGGTGCTGGGCCCATTCACGGCGCTATCCCGCACCGAAGAACACCGTTGTGAATGGGCGAAAACATCGGTGCTGAGCCGCTGAGTATCGAAAGCGATATCTTTAAAAGTATGAATATGTATCGTTGCTTTACAATGTCTTTAAAATTGTTATTTGCATCGTTGCTGCAACAAAGTGTGTTATATTCTACCTCAGCCTCTTCTAGAAGAGGCGAATAGATCTATTCGTCTTAACAATATCTTAACGATATTGTCGATATATTGTTAAATATCAATAAGATATCGATAATCTATCAATAATCGATAGTCACACCTCTAATCAAGCATAGAAATCTGTAAACATGAAAATTGATGCTAAAATCAAGTAGAGTCTAATAAAAGGCATGAATTTGGCAAACATAAACAAATTAAGCTAAAACTTATTATTTCGATGAAATGTACTAAAAAAAATGACGTTATGAATAGGAAATTTTGATTTTTAACCACGAATAATTACACTCATCGACTTCATAAATATATCGTTGAGGCGTAATAATAATATTTTGGAAGGATGTTAAGTCATAAAAAGTTCACAAATGTAGCCCAAAAGAACGAAATATCCAATAAACATTTATTATCCTGTAGCATATAGGTTAAGTATATTTTCTGTCACTTCGAGGGCAGAAAATCCACTCTTCGAAGTGACCGAAAATATAACCTAACTAAGAGACTGTACAAATGTTTATTACGTGGTTGTATTTATATAATATTTCTAATCGAAATTTATGGAAATAAGTGCAAATTATGCTTCTATCAAAATGCATTAGTAAACGGAATTATGCAACATGTTTCTTGAAATTAGTCTTAACGTTCATGCCGTTTTAGATTTTAAACGTTTCCGATAAGATTTAATTTCAATTCCTACCACTCGTAGCATTGTAATCTTATTTTAGACTGAATCGATAACGTTGGGTGTGACACGAAAATGGTAAGGGGGCTCGCGAGCCCCCGAGCGTGTGACACAAAATTACATTCCGTGATAGGTCTATTCTATACCTGGTCTGTGGTTGTACAACCATTGCACGAAATGAAAAATATTTAACACAACTCCAACTGATCGTCTGCAACGTTTGATGGACAACTGGTCTCGCTGCATCTCCTGGCTCTCGCATGTAAAAACCCCTCCAATCATGAAATCGAGAAGTGCATAGCTTTGCAAAGTAGGATGCCTTTGTTCTTCACCATCTTCATTACAGGCCACCTGCATTTTCGCTGACCATCCTCCTATCATGAAATCGAGAAGTGCGTAGCTTTGCAAAAGTAAGATGCTGTTGTTTTTCACCTTCTTCTTCACTGACCACCCTCTCCTTCTATGTACTCCACCTACATTTTCGCTGACCATCAGCACCTTCTATGCATCTTCTTCGAATTACTCACTGGCCATCCTCTCCTTTATCTTCTTCGCGTGTATCATTTGGCTGAATCGTTTCTCCTTCTTTCAACATCAATCGAACCACTTTCAACATCAATCGAACCACTTTGAACGTGTATGGTACCACTTTCAACATCAATCGAACATCAATCGAACCATTTTCAACCACAATCGAACCACTTTCAACATCAAACGTACCACTTTCAACATCAATCGAACATGAATCGAACCACTTTCAACATCAATCGAACCACTCCGAACATGTACTGAACCACTTTCAACATGAATCGAACCACTTTCAACATCAATCGAACCACTTTCAACATCAATCGAACCACTTTCAACATCAATTGAACCACTTTCAACATCAATCGAACCACTTTGAACGTGTATGGTACCACTTTCAACATCAATCGAACATCAATCGAACCACTTTCAACATCAATCGTACCACTTTCAACATCAAACGTACCACTTTCAACATCAATCGAACATGAATCGAACCACTTTCAACATCAATCGAATCACTCCGAACATGTATTGAACCACTTTCAACATGAATCGAACCACCTTGATCGTGTATCGAACGTGTATTGAACCACTTTCAACCACAATCGAAGCACTTTCAACATCAATTGAACCACTTGCAACATGACTCGAACCACTTTGATCGTGTATGGTAACTTTCAACGTCTATCGTACCACTCTGAACGTGTATCAAACCACTTCTACATAATTATAACTATCGTCTTAATCTAGCATACATCATGTGCAGGAGATTAGGTTGGAGGGGGTGAAGAAAAACATTTTATACATTAAAATTGATTATATTTTATTTAAGCATTTCTCTCTGGCGTTTAGACCACTAGTTGAATATTTTAAATACATTTTGCATGGCACAGTGCTTTGCGTGTCTGCCACATCGCAGAGTATTAATTACATTTAGCTTATTTAGAGATTTGATATCCTCGTAGTCAATGTCCAGCGTCTCGATGACCACGTCCGCTCTGGTATTTTCATCGAGGAAATTCGCAAGCCAGTCGCGTTTCTGCAACCCTTTAACGTATACGATATGGGATGCGTCATCTTCTTCGTCGATCGCATCAGCTACAGCTTTCGTAATTAGCCGTTTAGCCATACAGTATGGAACGTCCCATCGTCCCACCGTAGTCCATGATGTTTTACCACCAACCACCGAATGCTCGATTTGTTGGATTTCGTAAGAAGATATTGTGGCATCGAACTCCCAAAAATATAGTCCGAGAGAATTGTTCCCATTCGTAGGACAGCCACTTCCTTGACGACAAATCTTCCATCGACGATGAACCCTTGCTGGTCAACAAATGTTGGCACGGCCATTATCGATACAATTTAGAGGTCCGTTCACTTCCAAGACAGACGGGAGAATGCAGTCCTTCTCGTAACGCATCTCGATTTTCACGATGAAATTTTCTTTTGGTATGAATTTGACACAGGAGAGGGCGTGGCAATTTAATTGATTTTGCGCACCACGTTTGTCAGCGGATTGTATTCAACCACCCGATCGTGTAGAATCAGACAGTAGGCCGTAGTATTTATCGGCACACTCCCATTACACTCGAATTCTATGCGCACGTCCACTGTGCCATTCTTGATCGACTCATTTTGTCGCGAGCAATCAATCACCACGAGGGGACCAAATTGTAAAAATTCGGCCACGGTGAATAATGCCTCGTTGCAACTATGTCCATAATACGATTTATGGAATTGCGTATACATATGATACAAGATGGCATGCTTATTCTTGTCAAAGTCGAAGTTCATGTCATCGTATGGGTAAAATTCCGAGTTGAGAAAAAGTTTTACATTGGTCAATTTGCAGTTGTTGAACCTAGTAACATCTTCGCTCATCACATTCCTTCGACCAGTCTGTAGAGCAAGGATAATAACTCGCGGCTTCTCCAGCTGTGCAGATGCCTTCACGGCCCACGAATGCTTGGTTGTACTCTGTAAGAGAGGATACTCGTACAGATCCCACGATTGAAAACAAATGCTCAGGTTTTGCCCACGTTCCAAAGCACGTAGCAAGGATAGCTTATTAACGTCGTTCAGCGTCACATGAGGCATCCGCCACTGCACTTTAAGTAATTCAATTTCTGGTTCCAGCATCGGCGATCCTATTAGAGCATTATTGTCGTTGCGCGATCGTATTAAAATCAATTCGTGACGCACATTAATAATAATGCGTTTGTAGTTCTCACAAAATCCCAGCAAATATTTGAGTGGGATGCAAAAATTGAAATGATTTTTCACTATTGACCCATCGCGTCGTTTCAAGCCCCATCCGGCATTCTCCATATTTTTGTCGTCGCTAGATGTCAACGGTACATAGTTTTTAAGGGTGCTAGTTATTCCAACGTTTCTGTTGCGATCAATCTCCACGCCATTCAGCTCGTATCCAATCTCATCAAATAAGAACGCCATGCAATTATTTCCCAACGTCACCGTTAATGTATCGTTTGGCTTATTTATCTTCAATTTTCCCTCCACGTAGAGGAAACTTTCACACGGCAATGTGTGTAAATCCTACTGTTGTATACAATTCATGTATCGTATGTACACGCTTCCAATTGTTGTACGCACCAGCGGTCACGCCGCATTCTATGCGAATAATGTTCACGTTCATGCTATTAATTGGATCGGTCGATTCATGCCACCGTCCTGGTTCTAATACCCGATTCGTCGAGAATCCCAGTAGCGATCCAATGTTATTGGACTTTGTAAAGTCCACGGCGAACGAGCAGTACAGCTCGCTTTTCATGGTGTTGTTGTTGGGGCGCAACACTATAGGATACACATCGTTGTCACCACCACCACCACCACCACCACCACCATCATTGATATCGGTGCCACCGAGATTTTGAGGATACCGCTCGAGTAATCGCTGCTTCAAATACTTGGCAATGGCGTCTAGTTCGTAGGAGCCGTGTGGAATCGTAATGTATTCATGAGTGGTGTCGACGCTGTTGCTGATGTCATAGGTTACGACAAAGTAGAATTTATCGTTGCTCGAGTCGATGTTTGGTATTGTGTGATAAGTTTCAAAGGTTGTTAGACCAAGCTCGTAATCATCGTCGCTCAAATCTATGGGTGGAAAGTAGCTTATCGCGAGGGTGCTACTCTTGCCGGTTAGAGTGAATGTTAACGACATATTCCGAGCTGTACGACTGGACTGGTACTGAGTCAGAGTGGTGGGAAGTCAATCCTTAAATTTGATGCCAATCGTTTGTAGAAAGCGTAGACATAGTTGTCCACAATTGCTCTGACCGTGCTTCTGATAAGCCGTTCGATTGTATTCGATTTTCACATCTTTGTCCAGATATTGTACCAATTCCTTAGGCGGTTGAAGATTTCCAAAGCTGTCGAAATATATAACTCGACACCCTCTCTTCGCATACGCCACCCAATGAGTCCCCGGCCAATTGTAATTGTCATCAACCCGTCGGTGTGAAAGCAACGTCTGCGGTACAACGATGATTGATATCGATAGGCTGGAGATTAAGGATCGTGAGAGAATAGCGAAGGAAATTGCAAAAACCAGCGAATCCATTCGCAAGAAACATTAGGCTTTGAAGACTGGCAAGATGGAGGAAGATATCGCGTTGGAGAGATACTTTAAACCTGTTGTCGAACCCATAAAACATATCGTGGGAATTACCACAACAGCAGAAGCTGATGCATCACCGTCGATGAGCACAGACGTTGAAGGGAATGAAACATTAACGCCTAGAACAAAAATTCAGCCGAAAGGGAACACATCGCGCAAGACAAAGAGGAAACCACACATGTCATCGGAATATTCACCCATAACCTCCACACCAGTTCAATCGAAGCGGAAACGACAGAATGCCACGTCAAACGATTCCCCCGTTCCTCCTACACCTTTAAATACCGGTGTACAATCGCACACTACCATTGATGACGACGTTTTCGAAACTAGTCCCGATGAGTCGTTTGTAACATCTATCAGACATCAACTCCAAACATCCGAGGGACAAGAAACGTTTCGCAGCCATTTCGGCCCACTGGGGCAAAAATACATGAGCGCAATCCTAAGTGGTGATAGGGATACAACAATGGACTATGTGTATGGTGTATACTTTGCCAATAGTGGAACGATGCTTGGAGATAAGGCTTTCGATATAGACAAGGATGATAATATAATCATTGATGGTGTAAGATAGAGAGGAACGCCCGGCCTATACGAACTGATTTTCAAGAGAATTCCCGACGATGCCCTGTACACCGATGCTGATAAACAAAAATACAAAAGTATACTGCTGGCGACGAATGCCTACAGACGCAGTCATTGTGCTCAAAAACCCATATTGGGCAACAAGGGATACAAGTACAAACATGTAATTGCACCACTAGTCCCCCGCGCATCAACGAGTAAAGCAGGAAAAGGTCTAAGGACACCGCTAGCGATGATGGTAAACGATAACAAGATCGATTACGTGCACTGGAACGATCCCAACGAGTTGGTGGATCGATTGCGTTTGCTTGAAGCGTCGCGTCAGGCGGGTAACAACTCCCACGATCCCGAAATTCTATCGATTATCGAGGAACTCTGCGAGGTAGGCATCATTATAAATTAAAGCACACGTCGATGATTTGCACTGTATGCATCGAGATGCCAATCAACAAATTTGGAGTATCGCTCGAGAAGAGTGGAGCAGCTAGAATGAACTATTACAAATGGAGCGGCATGCTTCGAAATTATATGCGAGATAACGCTCTTTGTGTGGACGGTGCCGACTTTGATGCAAAATCACGCAAGATACGACGCATAGCTCAGCCGGTGGCCGATACCGATGCCGTCAATAAACTATACATGGAAAAGAGCATTAAACTTTTGAGAGAGCAGTAGGAAGAATTAGAGAGGAAGCTGGTCGTGTTTCAAAGAGATATGCTGACGTTGCAAAACAGCGTTAAAAAGATATCGCAGGCGTCAAATTCAATCCCACAGCAGCGCTGCGAAGGAGAATCATGCGAGGCGGCTGAACTTGTCCTCGGACCGATGGGGAGCACATAATGCACGTACACGATAATTATCACATCATTCGTGTCAAAGACACCTCTGCGATCAAACATGCAACCATTGTCGAAATCCAAGAGTAAAGAAAACCATGGCCCCAAGAAGCGGCAACTTGTTGAGGAATTGCATGCTCCAGCTCGAAGACATTTCCCACGGAGGCGCGTCATAGTGCATGGATACGACGATCTGTGGCAAGCTGACATTGTAGAAATGCGTCCATACTCGCGATTCAACCAAGGTCACCACTACATACTCACCGTCATCGATGTGTTGAGCAAGTATGCATGGGCGGTGCCGCTCAAGACTAAAAGTGGTGCTGAGGTGACCAAAGCGTTTGCAAAGATATTTAGAGATCGATATCCGAAAAATTTGCAAACCGATCAAGGAAAAGAATTTTCAACGCCGATGTGCAGAAACTCTTGTCAAAGCATGACGTTAATCATTATTCGACGTATTCGGTGATGAAGGCCTCCGTCGTAGAACGTTTCAATCGAACTTTGAAGAACAATATGTGGAAAATGTTTACACTCAATGGAACCTACAGATGGATCGATTCGCTATCGCGTCTTCTCGCAGAGTATAACGCGCGAAAACATAGAACCATCGGAATGCGTCCTCGCGATGTTACCTCTGCGACCGCCGACAAGCTGCTATCCACCGTATACAGCAACATAAAGATCGCTGCTCCGGCGAGATTCAAGTTGGGCGAGTTTGTGCGCGTGAGCAAATTTAAAACCATCTTCGATAAAGGCTATACGCCGAATTGGACAACGGAGGTGTTCAAGATAGCCAAAGTACAGACAACTAATCCCGCGACGTATTTGCTGGTCGATTCCTGTGGAAAACCTGTTGCCGGAGGATTCTATGAACACGAGCTGCAACGCGTTACCGATCCTGATGTGTATCTAGTGGAAAAAGTGTTGCGTAGAAAGGGGGATAAGGTGTACGTCAAGTGGTTGGGGTTTGATAAATCACACAATTCATGGATAAATAAAAATAATGTATTGTAACATAATAATACATGGTTCAGTAAATACAATGATACATATATGTAAATGTGTGAACAATTTTTTATTTTTAACCATTTATAATCCAGTTAATATATTACACAATAAATATAATTGTATGTTCTATGCATGAGTGAACAATTTTATATTACACAATTCCACTATTTATAATAAATACAATAGTTTTTTTACAATGGTATTTTATAATGTCCCCAGGGCAGAGTGTCGGTCGAATCGGGTACGATATGCCGCTTGTCGTCGTACGGACTTAGAGCGATTTTAAATTCCGAAATGGTGTACACTTTGTGCAATTTAGACCGTATGCACGATTGTCTGCGAACCATTTCGATCTCCCTTTGCAAACACTGCGCGTAGTCGTCGAAAGTTATCGTTTTGGCCATGACGTTGGTCTTGACGCCTTTCGCCTTTTTCGTATCTTTTTTGCCGTCTACGCGGAGTGCATACATTTTCGCTCTAAGACCTACGAACTCGGTCATTATCGCACCGTTATTTTCATCCTTCATCAGCCCTGGAACCTTCTTATTTAAGTGGGGCATATTATATGGATTGTTGATAGAATAATCCCTTGTGTTGAATCTATCGATATCGCGTTTCATGGTCTTGTAGATATCGTCGCATCGAATGTGGTAAATGAGGCTGTCCGTGTCTGTGTATAGAATTTTACAATTTTGCCCGTGCAGGGGAGACATGTACTCGTGATGAAATTCATAGAAACAAATTTTTGATATGTCGAGAATGCACATACCCACGTATATCGGTTTGTTGAATTTCACCTCGAGTTTTCGCAATTCAACAGCTATTAAATTTTCCGAAAAAACACTTCTGCTATGGAAATTCGGTTTCGCGATCATTGCCTCCGCGCCATATCGCCCTTCCCAATGAGTCAAAAGTTTTACATCCACGTGATTTCGTACATTTTCCATAGTTATACCGAATACTGCGTTGTTCATCAATTTGTACAAATTTTTTTCGAAGTCGTTTGTCGCGCCTGTTCTAAACCGTGTATTGAGTTCGATGTAATCGCGGAGCCAGGGAGATTGAGCGAATTGAAGTACGCGGTGTATCTTTGTAATACGAAGACCGTGACGCGTGCACTGCTGCAGGTTGCGGTAATGGATGACGTAACGCTGCTTATCGTATACCGTCGCGAGTAACTTGTCCTGTCTGCTGCCAGGTGGTTTGGCACGCGTTGGGCAGAACGGTAGATCGGCATGAGCGTCGTGCAGACGTTGCGGATATTCCAGATCTACCTCGAGAATGTATCCCGTGGGCGTATCGACCGCGATCGAAGACACGTCAAATTTTTCAACATCTTCGACCCATTGAAATTTAGCATATGGCAGAGGCTGACACATTGCCCATCCATACAAATTGTTCACGTCAAAGCACATCAAGTACGATGACTCTTCCGATGCGTCCTAAGATGGCATGTACTTGTTATTGGCATGTGCGTATCTTCCGGAACATTGACTTAAACCCCCGCGTATACCGCATTCGATAAACATGACCATATCGACGTCAGTGAGCAATTCCAATGTAATTTTGGTATGTTTTAGCATGGGATCCCACGTGAAACCGGGTAAAGTATAATAATGTGCCGAATCTAATCCGTAACTCTTGATACAACTTTCGCGAAAATTTTCAAAAATATCTGCCAATAACAATACATCTGTTTTCAAATACAAGTCGCTGTATTCGCCCAAGGTTCTAATGCCGAAACGCTGCCAGACAGTCTCGGCGTGTGCGTAATCGTTCTCGGATACAGTTTCACCCGTTAATGAACTATAGAATGACTCGCGCGGTGATAAGCATGAGTCCTGCAGCTTGTTCGCGCAATCAAGATATTCATACGGAAAGATACCCTTTCGCGTCAATAAATTGAAATCCTCGACGGATAATGTTTGAAATTGGGATCGTAAAATTTTTAATTGATCTGTGCTAAGAAAAGATGCTAATTTGTCGAGACTGGTGTTGAGAAATTTGTACGAATCGATGAATCGCAATTTAATATAATTTCGCGAGTCTGAGTCAGCCGTATCTTTGACATTTTTTGTGAATGAAATATATTTTTCTTTAGTTATGGGTAATACGTCGACGTGACCTTCAAAAGCGGTAGCTATTTCCTCGATAATAAAATGCGAATCGTAGCCTGATAAATTATGAAAAACTATGGGGATGTAAAACGTATTTTTATAATTTAAATTGCACTCCGAATGTGCTGGACCTCTAAACCGTCCGGATAGATGACAATGATCGCGGACTCGTATATCGATAGCCTTGAATGGTTCTTCGCAAATATGACAGTGTGTTGCATCGCGAAATGCCGTCTACTCTTCGGCGGTTAAATCAAGCATGGGAACATTTCTGGTCAGGATGGGTTTGGCGAAATTTGCAAAATTTTTTAGTTCATCGACGAACCATGAAACGCAATCCGCGTCGCGGCGACATCGATACGTCGATAGCGATGTATATATAGGCTATACTATGAACTTCGTGGTGTTGATACGTGTGTAATTTATTATCACCCGTTCGATTGTCCTCTGTTTTCTCGATGATGCACTCCAGATCGGCGTACACCACGAAGGGGAGCCGCTCCTTCTTGTTGTGGTTGTTGAACCTTAGGAGATTGTTTCCTTCACTGAGCAGCAGGATGGCGCAGTCTTTCATCATGCCACACTCCAGCGAATGAATCTCCAACTTCTCGACAGATCTGAAGTAGTGCATGCATCTGTAAACCCAAAAAAAAATTTTTTTATTTAATTTTTTTGCGAGACATTTCATCATTTCATATATTTCTATACGTACCGATTACAGATGAATTTCTTTCCATCATGCCTGCTCAACTGGGTGCTCACCAGCCGGGATAAGTTCTTGATGAGAACAAAGTGCCCTACATCTCCATCATTCGGTATGTAGAGCAAGTTTACGTGTCGATCCCTCTTTTGGCTGGTGAGGCGCAGCGGAAAGACCGTCTTCGTCATCTCCGCCTCGAAGCTATAGATGTTGATGGAGATTTCGTTCAACCGCTCAAACTTCCCAATTTGCTCCAGGGACATTGGAAACTCAATGCCCTGGAGATTTAATATGGAAGCATATGGCGGATATGAACTTGGGCGCGCGGTGTCTCGTTCAGCAGGATGAAGAGCGGCGACCACTGCCCACGCGAAACACGCATTGTCCGGGGATTGTACACTGATCGTTGCCTTCTTCAGCGATATTTCCCGCGGCAACTTGTGGTGGCACCCTGCGCGCAGCGGATTGTACTTATTGACATTGACGGGCAGGTTGAGGATTCGCGTCAATGCCCATCCGCTGTCGCGTTTCTGGAACGACGACGCAATGCTGGTACCACTCCTGCAGATCAGATGCGCCGAAGAGTACGCAGTTCCGGGTGTTGATGCTTTTCAAGCATGTTTATCACCCGCCACAAATTCGCCGTTGAATACAGTGTTCACTTTGAGGTTTCGACGTTTCCTCAAAGCGCCCCGCACGTGCTCCAACACAATGGTCTCAGCATCGTGGAGGAAGTTGCCGGGCTCGATGTAATTGGAATTTAACACTGCACCAGTTAATACGCGACTATCGAATGCAGTGTCTATTTCGCGCCACAAAAGTCCCGTACTCGAATGTCCGGCACCTTCACGCACGAAACGGCCGCGTAACGAATGTTTTAGTCCTTCGAGTCGCGCGATTCGAGCAATCAGCGATTGTTGAACACCGATCGATAATCGCGGGCGTTTCACTCGGCTGTGTTCTTCCAACGATTCGATACACTCGTTGCATCGTTCTTCCCACGCGAGGTATTCTTCCCGTGAAATCAATCGTGCAGATTGATCCAATAATTGACGGGTTACGTGCGCGAATTCCATGATTGTAAATGGAGTGATTGTAAATGGACTGTATATGTAACGTCTTTTACGCGCAACAGGTTGCAACGATTTGAGACTTTGTGCAGTTCGGAGCGTGCTTTTATGACTGATACCACGATTTGGTATCTCTGTCTAACTCTTTTGGCGTACCCCCTCCCTCGAATGCACCGCATGCAAAAAAAAACGACGATCCGTCCTAACATGGTTCTGTACAGTTTCTGCTGATATAGCATAATTCTTTCTATGATTCACGCGTATGACGAATTAGCGCGCAAAATCATCTGACACAGTTTCTGCTGACACCGCATAATTTTAAGATTCTGCGCTTCCACAGGTATTATATTACATTCATCCTTGAGGATGAGGCTCAAGTTACATGCGATCGTGCGATATGCTGCGACGTTAGGATTGAAACACATTATGGAAAAATTGGTAGCTTTAGAATAAAATGTGGTGGTGGGGGGAAGCAATTGCACCTCTATTTAAGCCAGTCTCCCGATCGCTATTCCATCAATTACACAGTAGCCTCGGTGACTTTGATAGACGAGATACGACTACAAAAATTGTGCAGTGTCGAAGCAAACGTTGAACGCATGAATTATTACGTTCCAATCATGCGAGATGATGGCGTAAGCTCCATGTGGGGATAATACATTTGACAGGTAAGACTTAATTTTCACATATTCTCAAAATTTTTTTATGTTTATTCCTAATACGAGCGGACAATTTCATAGCTTTGATTGTTCTCTTAGTCCGCGCCGAGGATCGCGTATCATGGTCTGAAGATACGCGTTAACATCCATGGGCAGTAAATATTTGGGAATTGGAATCAACGTAGGACCTATGGCCGATGTTGAAGTTCTTCTCGGCGATAATCGTGGGAATCATCTTATATTACCATGGCATACATGGAATGTGCTATTCGACAGCCGTGAAACCATCGAAGAACGTTCACGATTACCTGGATCACCTTCGATGCAGATGGATAAATTAACAATGGATTTTTGTGAGATCTATAATTCTTCGGGTGTAAAGATGATGCTACATGATAAGCCACTGTATTTCAAACCGGATACAGTAACATTTTTATTAAATCTTGAACCATGTATAGACTATGTGTATGCGCGGCTGCATCAAAATGTAAGAGATGTGCAGACGAAATTGGAAACTTTTGTCAACGTGCTACAGCAGGGCGATGTTGCCTGCGAAACATTAGATACGCGTCGTGCTGCTAAAATCATACGTGATAGCGAATATTACTGTGAAGATTATCATATAGATTGCGAACTGGTAGCATGCGCCATCAATGATATTCTAGCTGATGGGTGGGCCTAGGTCTGAAAAAGACTTTTCGGGGGTCATTCCCTCCCTCTGAAAAATTTCGAGGACGGTGGGTCAGGTCTCCGCGGCTGCTCGGCCCGGACTGATCCCCTCCGCGGTTGCGGCTTCCCCCACTCCGCGGCTCGTGCGCGCGCAACCGCTCTTCCACAACCTGCAGGCCCCGCGCCCAGGTTTCCCTCTGCCGCGCTCCCCCGCGCGCCCTCACTTCCCCCCGCCCCCGCGCTCCCCTCAGAGGACCTGCGTTAGAACTGTCCTAGCCTTACTACTATGGGACTAGTACGATTACCTAAAATTCATCTGTATTGGAGTAGAGATGAAGGATATAATCAGAAATTCCTACGTATAGTGATGTCAAGAAATCGATTTGAATTACTTTTGCGGTTCATTCATTTTAGTAATAACGAAGAAAATGATCCTAATAATAGATTGTCTAAAATTATTCAAATTATCGATATGTTAAACAGTAATTTTAAGAAATATTACAATCCGGATGAAATATTATGCGTAAATGAATCGTTAGTGCCATTTCGAGGGCGCATAATATTTCGACAATATTTCAAACAGAAACGTCACAAATACGGAATAAAAGTTTTTAAGTTATGTGGTGGGGCAGGATACACTTATTCATTTCAAATATACGCGGGAAAAAACGAAAAGAAAAAGGAAATGTCAGGAAACAAATCCTCTGAGATTGTAATGTCTCTTTGCAAGGATATATTATCTGCACAGATAATTGGTATACAAGTATTGATCTGGCAGAAAAATTAACCACAATGCACACACATTTAGTGGGTACCCTACGAAAAAATCGGCGAGGAAATTCACAAAAAGTGGTATCTCAAAAATTAAAACGTGGAGAAGTTATTGCTCAAGAAAATAGAAAAGGTATAACAGTCTTAAAATGGAAGGACAAGAGAGATGTATTGATGCTTTCTACGAAACATTCAGCAGAAATGCCTACTGTTCACAAAAAATCTTATTCGTATGAAAAACCAAAAATAGTTGTGGAATACAATTTAGGGAATTCTTCAGTCGATTTATCGGACCAAATGGTAGCATACAGTTCACCACTGCGTAAAACTATAAAGTGGTACAGGAAATTATCAATAGAACTGTTATTAAATACATGTATTGTGAATGCTATGATATTATTCAAACAGGTCACTCGCAGAAATATTGAAATTCCCGATTTTAGAATGAAATTAGCAATGTGTTTAACGAAATGTTGTGATAATGCAATTGACGTTGGCATTTCTCCACGTGAAAGCTTACTGACAAAATCATGACATGAGTTAAAAAAAATTCCGGGAAAAGCTAGAACTGTGCGACGATTTTGCAAAACATGTTATGAAAAAAAATAAAAAAACTAGGTAGGATAGCCGCAAAAAATTGTACTAAAAAAATCGTGACATATTGTAAAGACTGTACCAGTTTACCTTTTCTTTGTTTGGAGTGTTTTAATATGATACATTGCAAAGTGAGCGCATAAAGGTGTATATTTTATGTCTAAATAAAACTATTTTTATGCCTTATATACTGCATTAATTTCTGCACACCATTATAGTAACAATGGTAGAATTGCAAAATTTATAAGTATTGACATTTACTCTAATAGTGTGTTCTAACAAATCTTGACGTCGCCGGTCACCGGTGACCCCCATGGCATTCAACATGTTAAGAAAAAAAACTTTCCCAAAAATGTTGTTAACGGAAGTTTGTAGCGCTTATTACACCATTAACTTTTGTTTGAAACATTTTTTCTTTCTATTGCACCTTGGGAATTATACGCGAAAAAGTGGAAGTGATTATTTGACTTTGATGTTAGTTCTCATCCCCTTAAAGGGCGATAGGGCCCGAATGAAACACACCCTTGTTCTTGTCTTGAGTCACTCTATAAACCCACAAAGTTTCGTTCCAATCGGTGAGTGGAAGCTCGCGGTGTTCCCTTGTAAGTAAATACTAGGGTAAAGGACCCAATTACTGGCACCTAACCAATTACTGTCACCTTAAGCTATTTTACTTAAAATAACGAATAAATAAACTATAGTATATAATCTATAGTATAGGTTGAATTACATAATTCTTTTCGTATATGACTTTACAAAGTTTATTTATTCGTTATTTGAAGTAAAATAGCTTAAGGTGACAGTAATTGGTTAGGTGTCAGTAATTGGGTCCTTTACCCTAGTAGTATTTACTTAAAATTTTCCATCATTTACTATCTAGTACTAGTAGAAGATTATGCATACGAAATCTAGTATTTGCTGTTACTTATACTTATTACTTTCAAGCATTTCTTCATTTTTATGCATACGGCTAGTGATCGGACTGATACCAATACTATTGATGATATTCAATCAATTCGGTACTAAAGTACTCAATGGACAGTATCGATACGTATTGAAATTTTAGGTACTTGGTATCAATTTTCGATACTGATACTTCTTGAATCGATATCAATTCCAAAAGTGCTTACACCGAATCAATACCCGTTTGATACCTCATGAAAGTATCGATACTTGTTTGATACCTCACGAAAGTATCGATACTTGTTTGATACCGCAGAAATCAACAGACGCGTCGTTGAGCGTACTTCATACAACACGTATCTAAGGCATATTTGTACCGAAAGAAAATTCTGAACCGTAGAGCAACAAATCTTGTGTACTTTACAGACATATTATATAAAGGACATATATAGTATATGTAAATAAGTATATGATAAATATATAAGTATATAAGTATAATAAGTATAATAAGTATATGATAAACTCACAGAGCAAACTTTTAACTTATAGAATATATACTTTTATTGTTTGTAGCATATACATTTTAAAAATGCCGAAACGCTCATGGGTTTGGGACCACTATATAAATGTCACAGATGGTGACGTAGAATGTAGTAGGTGCAAGAAAAGATTAAAATGTAATAAGTGTACAACCAATATGATAAAACATTTGAAAGTACACAATATTTATAAAGACTCACAAAATGATACAATTAATAGCCATCAGGTTATCACACCATATACTGATGATAATAGCAGGAAACAAAAAATTGATGAATTAATTTTAAATTTAATTGTGACAGATTTGCAACCGTTCTCGATTGTTGAGGATAAGGGTTTCACACAATTAATGAAATACCTTGATCCCAAATACGTCTTACCTTCTACGAAAACTATAAAGAAACTATTAACTGAGAAATATGAAAAACAAAAGGAGGAAGTAAAGAAGGAGCTGCACGATATTGATTATGTGTGCGTAACCACCGATACATGGACGAGCATAAACAATGACAGTTTCTTTACAATTACGTGTCATTTTATTAGTCCAGATTTTGAAATGAAATCATATACCATTGAAACAGTTAAAATGACAGAACGTCACACGGCTGCTGCAATTTCTGGTTATTTAGATAGAGCACTCGAAGAATGGGATGTACAGAACAAAATTGTTGCAGTGGTCACAGATAATGCTGCCAATATGATTGCCGGTGTAAAACAGCTTCAAAAACCAACTCTCAGCATATCGTGTTTTGCTCACACGCTAAATCTTGTTGTTAAAAAATCCTTAAATGCTATTGGTGACATACGCATTCTCCGTGAAAAATGTCGACGTATGGTGACACATTTTAGGCAAAGTTCATTGGCAAAAGATAAATTGACCGAAGTGCAAAATATATTAGGTTTACCGAATCATAAACTAAAAATGGAGGTAGACACTCGGTGGAATTCCACATACGAAATGCTTAATAGATTAAATGAGCAACAACAGGCAATAGTATTAGCACTGTCGTCCTTAAAAATTAATTTTGATAAATTGCTTGATGTTGAGTGGGACGCAATAGCAAAAATTTTACCTATTTTAAAGCCATTTCTTTTTGCAACCGAAGAAGTTAGTGCGGAGAAAAGAGTAACCATCTCAAAAATTATACTGATTAAAAACCAATTACTTACTTTCCTACACATTATTCCTGATGAACATAGTATCAAAGAACAGCTCCGTGTGGAATTGATATCTCAATTAAATAAATATTTCGGCGACATTGAATTAAATGAGACATATACTATTGCTACATTGTTAGACCCACGGTTTCGTGAATTATCGTTCTCAAACGATGCGATTTGCACGGTGGTACAGAACAATTTAATAAGGGTAGCAAATGTTACTACCTCACATTCCTGCTCTGTATTGCCAATATCAACGTGTGAAATGAATTCAGAAACAACTTCCGAAACGACGACGACCGAAGAAACTGAATCAAATTTTTGGACGGCCTTCGATAATTCCGTGGCACAGAAAAATATAATAGTCTCAGTACAAAATAGTATACATTTAGAGTTAGATAATTATTTAAAAGAGCCTCTTTTGGAAAGAAAAAAAGATCCACTGATCTATTGGAAAAATAACGTGATGAAGTACAGCAAAATGTCCATCTTAGCCAAAAAATATTTTTGCATAATGGCAACTTCTGTACCGGCGGAACGCGTATTTTCAAAAGCCGGAGAATTATTATGTAAAAAGAGAAACAGACTGAAAGACACTACAGTTGATAAAATATTATTTCTTAATTCTTTATTATAATATGATATTATTAATATCTAGTGTTATTGATTTCGATGTATTGTAATGTTACCTAAGAATAAAAAAATTAAGATCAATGAATTGTAGGTTATTGAATGCTACAACTTCTCTGATTTAGATATTCATATTATGTACATTCATTAATGTTAAATGAGTATCCAAAACTTCGAAAGATATGAAACGGGTATTGCAATTTTCATAGAGGTATCAAATAGGTATCAATACTTTCGTGAGGTATCAAACGGGTATCGATACTTTCATAGAAGTATCAAACGGGTATCGATACTTTCATAGAAGTATCGAATGGGTATCGATACTTTCATAGAAGTATCAAACGGGTATCAATATTTGTGATACCTACGCCTTGGATACTATTCGATATCGCATCATAATTTCCGGGCTGGTATCGATAGTATTGATTTGGTATCGGTCCGATCACTACATACGGCCCAATATTATAATTTGACAAAAAGTGGAGTAGACGTTTTAGGCAAACTAATCAGAGAATACTTTACTAGACGCTGCATTCGTCGATGGCCTTTGTCATTTTTTTCTACATTATGTAGACATCGCAGCGTATAACGCATTGGCTATACAGAGTTATCCTTTTAAGACTGGCGGCGCTCGCGCGAGTACAAATGAGAACATACTTACTACTACATACATACATACTTACTACTACAATCATATTGTAGGGGTTAAGGTTATGTGAATAACTGTTTCTCATTGCACCATGTGCATAGATAGCAGCCCTACTCTGCTGGAGATACACGGCGACACGAGTTAAATAAGACACTCTATTGGACGAACAAAAGCTGTATTTCACTGTACGTATATAAGTGCACGCACATGGCGTGGCGTGTCTAGAACTCGTCGTTCTGCTCAACACCGGTATGTTCCAGTCTCGCTAGTGCGAGAATACGTAGAGAAGTGACCGCCGGTTGCCTGTTACCAAGCGAGAGAGCCCGAGCTCCCTTCGTCATTCCTCGTGAGTCGTCGGTGGTCCACGGACATCGGCACGAGAGAGAGAGAGGGAACACACTCCCCACAATATGTCGATACATCCGCCATCTACGAGCTGTTGCTAAAAGTATAGATTGTGTTGTAACCCAACCAACGACCAGGCGTTGCAACGACCGCACATTCCGATTGCCACCACACAAAGCCCGGGCAACGACATGCGAGCACCGTCAGCATTAGACGAAATGCCGAAGAATGGGCCAGAGGCGGAGACCCCGCTGATCCCCGCTTCGCCCCTTATTAGTTATAAGACCCTATACAAGCTACGAGCGACAAGACTTTGATACCGAATCACATACGTGATAGTACGCGCTTTGTTTGTCACCCAGAACGGGACAGAATAAACTTGTTTAATCCTACGGTGAGTTTCAACTCTTTAACCCGCAATGACCCCCTACCTTCGGTTTCCTATCGAACATTCCCATCCCGGCATTATCACCCGAACCTTCGGAGCCCGTTAGACGACGGCCGTGAAGGACAACCCGAAGCACCACGAGATTCTCAGTCAGAATCTCGATCCCACGCGCCTTGGTAAAGGTTCATATAGGTCATCTACACGAACCTATACTTTTAGCAACAGCCCATAGATGGCGGATGCATCGACATATGACTGTAGTAGTAAGTATGCGTGTGACGCTCTTGCCATTCTCATTTGTATTATATTATCTTAAATGGATAACCCTGTACGGCAAACGAAATATCCAGAGTGGGACGACAGAAAATCAGCAAAAACAAGAAGAAAGATGTTCTTACACAAATTATAAAAAAAATTGACTGTTGAAAATATAGACAGGTGTGCAATACAATTTTAAAGCCAAGAAGTAGGCTTACGTAAACATGTTGTCATTGCAATGCAAGCAACGAGGACGAAAATGATAAAAAACAAAAAATGGAAGGTCACAAGCGTTCCAGATGCTGTTTCTGCATAGGTAGCATTAATAGATATTCGTCAGTATGCGATTATTGTAAAATATATGTATGTAACACGCATTCAACACAAAATAGGACAAGTATATGTAATGCTTGTACTAATAATATGAATAACTAGAATAAATATTACTTTTTTATAATTCATGATTCTTTCCAAAATATGATCCCAACTATAAGTAATATCATCGTTCCAGTGAACCAATGACGCAACTGCAAATAAGTAATTTTCCCGGAGATGAAGATAAAGGAAATACTAGATATGTCTGATACTAGTAACGCATTTATCTCAAAATTGTAAATTTGTAGTTACATGATTGTTGCACCAGAACACCGATATGTGCTCGAGACCAAGCTCGAGCGACCGTCACTGTGTTAATACAATATCGGTGAGGAGCTCGCGATCGAACGACTGTGAAGTAGGATTGGTGAAATATCGGTGTGAGTGAGAAATGACTTCGACACCGGAGGCCGAGATTCAGTAGTGCGAGGATTAAAAACTGTCATTGCTGATTTGGTGCACCTTAGTCGCCCTTCTGTGTGGCCATTGTTCTGCCAATTAGTAGTGCCAACTGTCTTAAGCAATTTCACTTGCTTGTGTTTACGTGTGTAATGTACCGCTACGAACCGCTGTAAAATCTTCCTTTTTCTTTTAATATAAATTGTTATTTTCGTTCATTTATACCTAAGTTGTAACACTAGTATTCAGGATATGTGAAAAAAGTGCGAGCGACACGCTACGTAGCGTGAAACAGTGGAACTAAATCATGCGCAACGCATGCGCATAACCGCTCATTCAAACTGTGAACCCAGTGCCGTGAACGAATCGAGCGCGCATGCGCGAAATATACGATCAACCAGACGCCGAATAAACTAAGTATAGTGGAACTGATTGGCGCTGGCCAAGTACCACCAAGCAGTATAACTACAGGCCCGCCAGCAGCAGAGAGCAGCTTGGTTCTGCCAATGAACCACCAAGATACCGAGGTTGCTTTAACTAGCCCCTCAGTCTTGCAAGTCTAAAAGCAAGTTTAACTAAAATCAACGTCCAACTTACAACTTTCAACTTACAACTTCCAACTTCCATGCGAGGTCACTTTCACTAGCCCCTCAGCTTCCATACGAGGTTGTTTTCGTTAGCTCCTCAACTTCCATACAAGGTCGCTATCACTAGCCCCTCAACTTCCTTCTCGACTTCCATCCAAGAAAGCGTGGGCAAGCTGATAGGCAACAGGAAGTTACTACAAATCCGAGAGAGGAATCCTCTCAAATTCTCATCTTCAAATTCCAAATCGATCAAGTGTCATTTCTTGTGTTACATTATACCGACTGCGTGTCGAGACTTTATGTTCAATTAACGATTTAGTATCGTACCTTTATATTATATCTTCTATATTAAGGGGGTATTCTGGTCTGACCGGTTAAATTTTTTTTTGCATTTTCTACTGCTACATTATATGGGTAATACGTGTGCAAAAGGGTTTTTTCCAATTCGTAATATTTGCAGAGCTACAGGGCGCAGAATAGGTAGGTATCTATACGGCGCGCTCCCTGGGTGGGACGGGCGATGCATAACAGTTTTGTTCCTGCAAGTGTATTTCGGCAAAGTTTCGGCGGACTGTTCTTTCCGGAGAGGAGGGGGTAGTGCATTTTTGTGCCTTTTAGAACACAAAAATCGACCATTTGGTTACAAAGAGATCGTTACTCTCCTAGGTCACAACTTAGTTTGGCTTCGAACGTTGAGTAAACTTTAAACGCGATTTTCTCGAAACCACGTTTTTCGAACCAGTGACCATGATATTTCAAGATCGACTGGACCAACTCAGTCCAAGTTTTGGATATATTATCAGCACACGTGTGGCTATCGTCCCTACCAGAATTATGATAATATATTTTGTTTTTAAACTTTCACAGACGTTTAAAGTTGAAAACATGTGCGAAAATCGTAACTTAATTATCAAACCACCACAATACCCAGAAGCATACAAATAAAGAATCTCTTTACAATTTTGGTTTCCGATCACTAGAACGAGTCCAATCATGGTCACCGTTACCCCATGTTTTTTCCCACCATTAGTTTAACCTTTAGAGGGCCGGGCTGGCCACTATAGTGGCCACTCAAAATTTTAAAAATTGAACTTGTTTCTAAGAATTTTTGATATCGCTAATCACGATTCAATGATCAGAGTATCGAAATTTTACGCAGAAACAGTGTTGCCAACCTAAACAAGCCTAAATGAATAACAGCAGTAACATTCATATATTATTCTTTCCTTTGACGTTACTCAGAGCTAACGACGTGGACGTAGAAAGTTTTGTAGCTCTTTTTTTGTTTTTGGGTTTTTTTTTATTATTTTTGGATTTGTTTTTTTATTTTTCTGATTTTACTATATATTATACGAGCTGCAGTCATGCAACTCATACACTATACAAAATGAATAATGAATGTGTATCTCTTTGTTGCGATTTTTATCTGTTTGTTTTATTTCATACTTCTTGTCCTTCCAAATGAAAAAAAAAATTATATGTCGGAAATTCGAATTTACGATATTGATTGTTTCGTATGGAAATTCTCAAAACTGGGTGTTACGCACAATGCAGTGTCACATGTAGAGCATATATAAAGAGTTCGACGTCTAGTTTGTCGTAATGAACACAAATTGCATCGTCGGTTTTTATCCAGTAATTTTGGAAAATGACGACCTATTAATCGAGAGGGTTTTGGCAGATGAGGAATAGAGTCATTCGGATCAAGATTCAGTAAAGCCCTAAGCACTTGTAAACGAAATGAAGGAAAGGATACACGTTCATTATTAATTTTGTATAATGCATGGGCATTAGTGAGTGCCAAATCTAATAAATGGAAAAATAATTTGCAGTACCACTTCATTGATTTTCTCACCGTTTCTGTCAGAGATAATTGCCTGTCGATGTTGTCAATGTCCCCCATATTCTTATTATAATCATATACACAGGTTGCTTTTATTACATCTTCATTTGTACCTTAGTGTTTTTTCCAGTTGCGCGGAACTCAAGCTCATGAATAGTCGTTATCATGTATACGTCTTTCTTATCCTTCCACTTTATAGCTAGCCAGACAAGGTTATAGGCAGCCTCTACTGTACCTTGGACTAACTTACTATTTAGGCATTCCCTTTCTATTCGCTTTCACCGTTCCACACATTCCTGTATCACGTTCGTGTAAAAATTCAGCTAGTTGAGGAGATGAGTATCAATTATCGATCAAAATAACATGACCTTTAGAGAAATATAGTCTCAAAAAATGAGCAACAATATCTCCTGTAATACCTAAACCAAACTTTTCGTAATCAGTATCTGCTCCGGTATATACAACAAAGTCCAATACAAATCCAGTTTCACAGTCAACTAGTTCAAAAAGTTTTATACCAAAACGGTTTCTTTTTAAGGGTATGTATTGCTTGAATTTGAGCCTTCCTTTCCATAGAAGCATCTATACATGGAGTTTTTCCCGGAATGATACTATTTGAGAATTTTCTTTCAGATCGTCTATAATTGGTTTTACTTTTTTCAGAGGATGATTTATGTTATTTTCATTATTTTGGAAATGTAAATATCGCAGAATCTGTAGATATTTATTCCGAGACATTATTTGTCTGAATATTGGAGTTGATAAGAGAGGATCAGTACTCCAATAATCTTTTATCCACCTTTTCGAACGTGTCCCATTAGGATTGAGAGTCCAAGAAATTTTTGTAATTCCTCTTCTGTCAAAGACGTCCATGGTTTCATATTCAAACGATTGGATTCAGGATTCTGTACTTCATAACGATTCGTTTCTTCCACAATCGTATGAAGCAAAGACGAGTCGAAATAAAGTTCAAAATAGTGTACCGGCTCATTACCTTTTAGAGAAATGTCTTCGCCAATTCTCGTTTCATCAATGAAATCTTTTATAGACGGATGAAAAGGACTATTACAAAAAATTTCATTTACTGACATAACTTCGGGGTCAGCCAAATCAACATTTTCGATATCTAAATTTTCTGAACCTGTTTCACTTGGCTCAGATTCGCCACTACTTAAATCTTCATACTCGTCCATTTGATCAATTATTTTTTGTATAAATTTTGTAATCAAGTATATTTTTGATGAAAAATATATTTTGAGGAAAAAGCCGAGAATGCACGCAGAATACAGTATTTATTCGCCAGGCCCTCGCGGCTCGGTATCAGCGGTGCTAATCTAACATAGACGAGACCCGATATGTAGTGTTTCTGGGCTTTTTGAGCGACTCAGAGCTGGGTTGCTAGGAAATCCCTACCATAGTGGAGCTGGAATATACCCGTAGTGAAGGGGGGACACGACACACATGCGCGTGATGACGCCGTGACCTTCCTTCGTTTCCTTTTCTTCATTTCGTTTACAAGTGCTTAAGGCTTTACTGAATCTTGATCCGAATGACTCCATTTCTCATCTGCCCAAACCCTATCGATAATAGGTCGTCATTTTCCAAAATTACTGGATAGAAACCGACGATGCAATTTCTGTTCATTACGACAAACTAGACGTCGAACTCTTTATATATGCTCTACATGTGACACTGTATTGTGCATTGTAACGTCCCACTATTTTTCGCGCGGTCCTAATTAACATCGTCCCTACTATCTATAAAATAGTAACTTCTAACCCTTTCCCAATCATCAATCGCCTGGACGATGTACCTTAGCGGTCCCCATCTCCAGACGATTAAATACAAAAACCCCTCCCCTCTTCGCCCTAGAAGACACGATCTTTTCCCTCACAAGTCCCTCGTCCCAAAGCCCTCTTAAATCAAGACCTCTTCCCCTCCCCTCTTCACCAATCAACATCAAATACAAGCCCCTCTCAAACTCCTCAATCAAAACCCACAAAATCCACCAACGGTTTGAGTACCCCCTTTTCAAAATCCCAAAGGACCGCCAACTAAACTATTGCGACGTATATTTCGCGCAGGACTCATCGAGACATTCCGATTACATAACACATATTTTAAGCATGAGTCATCGCGCATGCCGCAAATTCCCCGCATACCTGACATTCCATCGCTTTGTATAAATACCAGCGCCGCATGGACCACATACAATTAGTTCGGGAACATCCGCTACGTCAGACACTTTATTACGACATTCTAAAATCTCTCAAGTATATTGTTAAATTTCGCTTCAGTGCAACGTCCCCAAAAGGATTACCAAACCTTCTACATCACTGTAAGCGCATATCATTTTATCTTATGGTCATCACTAACTTTATCGTTTTCTATTATTTCATTTACTTATGCTTATCTATACTTATATCATTTAATTTTGCTCACGCTTATTGCTTTAAATTGTTTCATTGCTTATGTTATTTGCTTTATATTATCTTCTTTGCTTACGCTTATCGCTTTATATCGTTTCATTGCTTATACTACCGCCTAATTATATTATTGCTTAAGCTTATTGCCTTATGTTAACTTGTTTATAACCAATTCTAACACTTCTTATGCTTATATATATATATTATTATCATTGGTCATCGTTATATAAATGTTTTGTGCTAATGCTTAATGTCCAACGCATTGTTATAATACGTCTACCGCCATTGCTTCAGTAGTGCATGGCTTATTCGCACGCGTTCCAATAAATAACACTTTTGTTTTACCCGACGTTTGAATTCTTGTAATTATCCTTCGATTACCTAGAATCATTACGAGCCATAGCAACAGTTGATCTCTCTTCGCGAACACCGGGAGTTCTTATCAGTGTTTACAAGCTTACTTTCGCTTAGGGTCCCGCATGCCCATTGCTACACCTATTGTAAAGAACTACGACGCGTGTCTTTTTATTGCAATGCAGTAGTTAAGCCAAGTATAGAGCCATAAATACAAACCACAAGAGTTCTAACGGGTGTCACTCTGGTGAGCGATAACTCCCTGGTCGATTTATGCTGCGAAGCTGGCCTTCGTGCTGAACGCCTTCTACCCCTCAGAGCTGCGAAGCTGGCCTTCGTGGCTGAATACCATCCACCCCTCAGAGCTGCGAAGCTGGCCTTCGTGCCTGAATACCATCCACCCCTCAGAGCTGCGAAGCTGGCCTTCGTGCCTGAGCTCCTAAACTCCCCAGAGCTGCGCAGCTGGCCTTCGTGCCTGAATACCATCCACCCCTCAGAGCTGCGAAGCTGGCCTTCGTGCCCAACCTCCCAATATTCCCCAACTTTGTCACAGCCCTAACTTCCGCCACCCAGGACGTGACAGCATAACACCCTGTTTTGAGGATTTCCATACGAAACAATCAATACCGTAAATTCGAATTTCCGACATATAAATTCATTTTTTTTCATTTGGAAGGACAAGAAGTATGAACAAACAGATAAAAACGCAACAAAGAGATACGCACTCATTATTCATTTTGTATAATGCATGGGCATTAGTGAGTTGCACGACTGCAGCTCGGATAATAAATAGTAAAATCAGAAAACTAAAAAAACAAATCCAAAAATAACACAAAAAACCCCAAAAACAAAAATAGAGCTACAAAACTTTCTTCGTCCACATCGTTAGCCCTGGGCAGGGAATCGAGACCGATAGAATTTCGGTTACGGTCGCGGTCGGGGTCACCGAGACGTTCGACACGGTATTTACGGTTCTCTCGACCGACCCCGAGAGCGACAATCGGTCTGATGTTTTCTCTCAACCGATAACCGAGAGAGAATTTTTCTCAGTCTTACGGTCAACCGAAAGTCTAGACCGGTCAGGAATACGGTCGCGTTAATTTATGGAGAGGTTGGAGTTAATGTATGGAGAGGTTCGCAAAACGGTCAACCGAGAGTCTCGACCGATTGCAATACGGTTGACGCAAAGTCGGGAGAGTTAAAAATGCGGACAACTAGAATTCATCACATCATGAGAAATAGGAAGAAAATAGAAATACCCCAGATTAAAATTTGTGAAACAAATTGTTACTATCCCTGTTGTCAATCGCAAATCGTGACTGAAATTAATTAGTAGGTTATTTTAATTATTTTTTATCACGTTAGTAACCTGGCCTTGCATCTTTTGCAATCCACAGCGAAATACATAGTATAAATAAAACAAATTTATAATAATAAATAAAATCAATTAATTTAATTTATATATAAATTCTTAAAAATACATTTACGTCTTTTTCTACATTTATTAAATTTTATAGATAATTTTAGAAACATCTACTTTAACTATTTTTATAAATGAAAGATTACTTTCATAGTCGCAATGAAATATTTTTATAAATAATTTTCAGAAATAATTTATATTTTTATCAATAAAATGTTTAGTTATAAATAAACAAAGTTAACGATAGATCAAGGATTAACAATTTGTTTTGGAAACAACAGTCAATTTTCAAAAGGTTGCACGCTGATAACGCCAAAGTTAATATTAATAAAATTGTTACCATTTATAATGTATCTATGCATATTGTAGGAGAAATGAAATTTTTGGACCAATCGATATAACGAATGAAATTGCAAACATTTATGATGTTTCCAATATTATAAACACAATACTATGTGTTTTTATTTTTCGACTAACATAGCAGGAAGGTCATCCCACTCGATCACTTTTTGACGTCGATGTCAGGATTTTTTATCAAAATGAAACATGATGTACATAGTCGATGTGAAATTAGAGTGAGCTAATTATTATTTTGATGATTCCGAATTTGTTTCAGAACCACAGTTGTGATTTGATTACTTTTAGCATATCCCTTTTTGAAACTACGCTATACTTATAAACTTTTATCTTTGGTACTATTTATCGTATTGCATTCATTTTTTTCTTTTTTAATTTAGATTATTTTGCCTATTCACATAATATTTTAAGAAATTCATTTTTGTAACGTCAAAAAATGTAGGCAAATTCTTATTTTCCCAATTTTGCCTGCCACATGGTATGTTTTTAAATTCTGAATAAGTATGATCATCTTTCTAGACTACTGTCTACAAAATAATTTTTTTCGTAGGATGGTATGTTCGAAGGCAGCGGTGCGCCCCATTTCAGGTAAGCGAGCCGCGCGCTGCACTATTGCGGACGGTTTACCCTACGACCCGAACCCCCGTATTACTTCAATCAGGTCAGAACTTAAAATCGACTGGTCTCATATCCCCATAATCGTGTCATTTATGCCTGCGGAAGAGTTTCTTTAATTGCGTTTGTTTGAACTTCAATAGGGGTTAAGTATACCCAAAAGTCCCTGTTCCATATAATATTATGGTTCAACGCAAATACAGGGTGTTTTGTCCTCGCCCTAGAGAAAATAAAACCTTGGAATGATCCATGGACAAAATTTCAGGATGCGTCCTTTCGTTGGCGAATGAGGGTCTATGGTATAACAATAAAGTGCAGTTTACGAGTGGCTAAATCGCGACCATAAAGCCCTGAGTAAAATAGCAATTATTGAAAACAATTTGAAATTTTTAACGAAGCTAGGACTACATTTTCCATGTTAAGAATGGTGTGGTAAACTACGAAGAGTTGCTTTTATTTTAGGATTAGGCGTTCTCGACAGCCGAGTTGTTCTTCCCTATGAAAGCTCAAGGGTCGTCGAATGAAAGCGTTTTAAACATCTTACAGAAACGCACCGTGTACTCCCTTAAAAAAGCGAAATTGTTTCCTGAGTTGCAGATAATTTCTAACTTGGACGGGGATTCTTTTCTACGGGTCATTTCACGCTAATTCGATCACTTTTGGATCTTCTTAATGTAGTGTTTCAAATACAACAATGCCTCGGTACATCGGCGCAGTTTGGGACTGACAGTGTCAGAGTAACAAATAACTGCAACAGTCTGCTTTCACAAATCCCGTCACGAGAGAGACAAACAATGAGAGCGAAGGGAACAGCATACATACCTTCCCGGCCTATTCAGCTAGGTCGAAGTGAACCGAACCCACCCGAACTAAACCGAGCCGGAGCCCTAACCAGTCGACGGACCGCTTCATACGTTAAGTGGTGACCAATCTACCGACCGGTCCCCGTTCGTCTCAGAACTACGGTCCCCGATTCCCGACCGAAGTGCAATTGGTCAGGAGCTTCGGTTCCCTTTTGCAAGCTCTCGCTACTACGGTCAGAAATCTCTCCACTTTCGTTAGGGTTACTGGTTACTTGACCGATATGTGACCGGTCTAAATTTCGGTTTCTGCTTCGGTCTCGACTCCCTAGCCCTGGGTAACGCCATATATATGTATGAATGTAACTGCTGTTATTCATTTAGGCTTGTTTATGTTGGCAACACTGTTTCTGCGTAAAATTTCGATACTCTGACCTTAGAATCGTGATTAGCAATATCAAAAACCCTTAGAAACTTTAAAGTTCCAATTTTAAAAATTCTAGTATATGCCATACCGTTTGCGGCCGGGCTGGCCACTATAGTGGCCACCTAAGAATTTGGATACTTTGTGATATATATGCATAAATTTTAAGTAAATAAAATTTACAACTTCAATGAAAAAATCCCGCCCCTCTAAAGGTTAAAGCAGTCAACTGCATTTGATTTTAATATTTCTTCTATTGACAAAATTTGTAAAGATAGTTCAAATATCACTAAGCATGTAGCAATATACTAAATAATAATAAAATTTATGGGTTCTTTGTAAAAAAATTCCGAAATAACGCGACGACAATGCCTCGTCAGACCCCCTTAATTAACGGCTCTGTTCTAACCATTCTATACAGAAAGTGTCAAACGCTCTTTATGTTTTGTTTTACCGATCGAAGCGTCAATATCTATCACTACCGACTAAGCGTCATTTCCGTTAATACCGACTTAGCATTGAAACCGAAATCAAAAGATATTCATTAATACCGACAAATACGTCAATACGTAAATACTTTATGTTCAATTATATTAATTTAAACTTCAAAGTTCACGCGACTACGCGTCGCATTCTATATTCCATTTAGACCTAGTGTCAAAAGCTTTTTGAATAAACTATTTTGTTACTTATTGTGAAAAAGAAGGATTCCCGTTTCGCGAAATTCCTTTCTTTATCGCACTCCACCCGAACCAATCCCACAATTTCACAGGTAAACCGCTCTACTTGTGGAATCTCCTATAATTAACGGCAACGTCTCGTTCGAGAACGTTACACGTGCTATATCATCATGGTTACCTGCAGCATGTGCGGTAGATTTTATCTAAGTCGAGCGTCTGCACCTCTTGTAAACGCATTAATTTGAAGAATATTGGAGCATCAGGAATCGGCGGTTTAATCCCCCCCCCCCCCCCATCTCCATTAGGCAATACAATAACGTATTACAGCTTAACTAATGTCGCTGAAGATTTTGGTGGTATAAGCTCTATTGTCCAGGAGATCCGTAATAAGTTATATACCGCGGAGGAGATGAAATCTGATATCATCTCAAAAATTGACGATCTAACAGGCAAATTCGAACAATGTCTTCGATCTCTGGCGCAGGATACATCTACCCTATCCGATCTTGCTATCAAAGTCGACTGTCTCACAAATGAACAGAGAGCGGCAGCTGCAAGTAGTGCACTTGAACAAGGTATTGTTACTTTAGAGAAGATTCACTTTTTCTCGACGCCTAGCCGCCTAGGCCCATCCTCTCCTCTTACGTCCGTCTGTAAAAGGCTGCATATAATGGAGCGAAACAGTCGTGATCTTGAACTTGCTATAACTAATTTGCCCAACTTGCCTAACGATCATTTGAACGACACAATTTCACATGCCGCAAACTTCCTTAAATGTTGTATATACACGGAATGCGGTCTCCTTCGCACACCGTCTTGACCGTAACAGCTCAAGTAACACAACTCTCATTCTAAGACTCGCCTCCGCGTTTATGCGTGACACTTGGATTTCTCGCAAACGCGCGAAAAGAAACTTGTATGACACCGTTGCTGATTGGCCCCACACGCTTGTTTATATAAATGAACGGTCTACAGCCGATGAACGCAAACTCTTTGGTGAGGCCAAATCAGTCAAATGACAATAGCAATACAAACGACTCTAATATTTTATCTGATAACGAAACATTAGCATTATACATAGGTGCAAAGTTAACCAAGACTCAATATACTGTAATTACAGAAGGATTACTAACAAAAAATGTTTACATTCTACTTGAATACAGACATATTAATACTGCAAAAGCAAGATGTTATCCTGAGGTTGAAGTATCAGAAAATGGTGAACATTACAAGATCTTCTCGATCATACAGCCCAAAGAATTTTACAAATAGATGAAGTAAAAAAATCTGTTGTAGAAAAACAAGAGATCTCTTTCAAATTGATTACAAAGTACGGTTGTGAAGGCAGTTCGGGATTTAATCAATTCAAACAATCCTTTACTAATACTAATAATTTAGAAGACAATAGTATTTTCATGTTTTGTATGGTCCCGATTAGTTTAATAGTGAATCGTGCGAATGATACACCGATAGAGTTTTGGCGAAATAAATACCCATGTTCAACCCAACACTGCCGCACAACTAAATACACATATGAGAAGGAAACAATTGAAAATATTAATTTCGAAATGAAACAGATGGAAAAAGAAATTTTTGTTTTGAAACCAACGAAATTAAACTTCGAGAAAGTTGAAATCACAATCGAGCATACGATGCTGTGCACTATGATTGACGGGAAGGTTCGCCAAACTCTTACAGGCTTGTTCGCAAAGATGTTGTATATGTGATGCACTTCCAAAAGAAATGAATAATTTAACAGAAATCTTAAAGAAGCCTGCAAATATAGAAACGTATCAGTACGGTCTGTCCACTCTACATGCGTGGATTAGAAACATGGAGTGGATTCTGCATTTAGCATATAAACTACCTCTTAAAAAATGGAATGTACAATTGACCGATGAAGAAAAAGAAGTAGTTGAGAATACTAAACACCAAATTCAAACAGGCATTCGCGATAAATTGGGTTTACTTGTGGATGCAGTAAAACAAGGTGCAGGTAATACAAATGACGGTAACACGGCAAGGAAGTTTTTTCAAAATTACAATAAGGATGCTGAAATCACTGACATTGATCAACATTTCATAAAAGGACTGTACATAATTATACAAGCAATGGCATCAGGAAACCCGATCGATATGAATAAATTTAAAAAGTATTGCATGGATACGGCAAAAATTTATGGCAATAAATATATGTGGTACCCAATGCCTTCTCCGTGCCATATGATTTTAATTCATGGGTCGGATGTAATAGAGACATTTTTAATCCCTATTGGGCAATTATCGGAAAAGGCACAAGAGGCGAGGAATAAAGATATTAAGAGGTGTAGAGAAAATAATACACGTAAATCGAAACCTATACATACAAACGAGGACATGATACATTTTCTTTTAATATCTTCCAATCCATATGTTTCCAGCTTAAGACACGTACATAAACGTAAAATCAAAGACTTTGCTTCCAGAAGTACAAAACCTAATCCTCAAATAAGATAGCACCCCGAAAATCTATACGTACTAAGTTTCTTCTCAATAAGCTCATTTTCTGAAATTTCGCTTCGATGTATTGAATTTGCCATCGTTAAAAAGCTCTAAAATTTAGAAAATTTGAGTTTAAATTCGGAATCGGCGGCCAAAAAAACCCCACAGACACCGATTTTCTAAAAGTGCTGTATATTTCGCTAAATATAAAAAAACAATAACGGAATTCAAAATTCCGGCCGGAGGGATCGATAGTGTTACGTTCGGATCGTAAAATTTTTCTTTTGGTCAGGGTATGCATCAAAAACGCCTAGCGTTATGGGAAATCCCTCGTTGATCATACTCCTGCCTATTAATTAATAATATTTTGAGTAGAAAAAAACCCCTTTTCTTGGAGCGTCGTCGTCTCGACATATTGCCGTCCCGCGATAAGGATAAGGCGGTGCTAACGCAGCGGCGTTCTCACCAGAGAGTCGAAACGACCCAGTGGTTCTCCTGCTGTGCCGAATCCGCTGTGTATAAGCTGCAGAAGTGCGTTTCAACAATGCCTTACAGCATTGTGGGAGAACCCTCGTTGAGAGCACCTCTGACCGTCGCGCTGAACATTGTAATATAATCAGTAACGGCTACATCAGGAATCGGTGGACTGGGTTGCTTCTTAGAAGATTGACGGAATTGTATACTCTACATCCGGCGCAGGGAACCGCGCCTTCCCATTATTAATTAATTCGAAATTATTTTGTTAAAATTAGATACCTAACACGATTTCTGATAGTCTAAAGACTGTGGGATTCCCCTAGTCAGAAATTGTGCATATGAATTTATGAATATTGGGGGATGGCCCTCAGCTGTGTGCAATTGTATGGTTGTCGAGATGTGGAATGTCATGCTTTCCTGTGCGTACGAATCTTCCGTAAAGATCGATTATATATTTATGTCGGGAGTCAGATGGATGGATGTGAGCACACACACGCGCACACACACACACGCGCGCGCACACGCACGCACGCACGCACCCACACCCACACACACCGCGTCGCAAGCAGAGGGGCCCATGGTAGTGTGACCGGGCGATAAAATGCAGCGTAAGCCTTTTCGGCGCGGACCCACGCTGGTCGCTGCCGAGACCGTGAGGCTGCGACACTCTGTGGCGGTAAATCGTGAGGTGCGTGTCACTGGGTCCGCGAAGTGTTATAGAGATAGAGTTCTCCGGTCTACAGTGTAACCGCGTGGAAAGACTCAACTTTGCGAAACAATTCATTCTTTTAACTTCGAAACATTAATTGTATTAACTTTGCGAAACAATTCATTCCAATCACTTTAAAACATTAATTATATTAACTTTGCGAAACAAATTATTCTTTTTAACGACTTATTCTAACTTCTAATTGTACCTGCTCAGTTAAAATTATTATTATTTCGGTTTCACATTATAGTTCAACTCGTATGTATTATATCCTATAATCAAGTGTGTGCGTATTCGCGTCTTATTCCTCTTTCTGATTCAGGTATACCAGCGATTCAGTATTATCCAAACTCCAAAAAGGGAATCCAAAAGATATTTTCATTTACATTATTGTGACTGTCTGGTGAGTTGCATCTCTTATCTCTTTCGTACCTTTTTATTTGTCACTGTTAAAATTACTGCGTATTTAGCGATAATTTCTGACAGTCAATCGACTGTGGGATTCCCCTAGTCAGGAGTTATGCGCGATTATATGTATATTTTGTAAAATGTTTGACTGGTCCTTTACATACTTCATATTGTTGTGATCTTTTGCTTCCATCCAATCACTTTTAAACATTAAAGTTTTGTTTATCATTAAATTCTACTATTTAATTACCTATCTGATTCCATTGAAAAGACCCCTATGGGACTAGAGCACGAACGATCCCAAAATCTACTCCTTATCCTTCTGATAAGGTACTTAGATATTTAAAATTTAAAGAATTGACTGTTACGAGTGCGGCAAGCTTCCTTGCTCTTCTAACAAAATACATCCAATACTGCAATTTCTGATAGTCTAAGGACTGTGGGATACCCCTAATCTGAATCTGCATGTATAAATTGTGCCGCTCGAACACTAAAGGCCACGGCGCGTAACAATAGAGAATTTAATTGGGAAGAATTTTAAAAAAATCGTCAAGTTTACTAAAAAATTACGACCTGTACGGTGATTTGAACAAAAAGTGTGATTATGTACCACTGTGCGCCGGTAGGGGAGGAACAGAGCGTGGAGCAAAACACAAGTTAAAGGGGGAGGGGAAGAGATTAAAAAGGGATTAACATCCGAATCACGCAGGGATCAGGAAGACTCCGCCATAATCGTGGGACACCAAAGCGAAACAGGTAAACAAACAACGTCAGTATACACTCACTAACCCAAGCCGTCGGCCTACGCTTGGCCTATCTTCTTTCACAGAATCTAGGCGAGAAGAGTCGGAGAACGTGGAAGATGTGCCTCTGGCAGACAGAGCACCCGACACCGATAGAAGTTGCCACAACGAGAGAGCGCCCCGGAAGAGTGCGGAGCAGGGAATGGGCACATTACGAGGTAGTCCGAGCCCTGATCTCCACGGGGAACGGTATATGGACTGGAGGGAAGAAGATCTGGAGACCTCAGGGGATTAGAACTGTGAGGAAGTAGAAACAACAGAATTTCAGCTATATGGGAACCTGTCGGAGAAACTGAGAACTACAACGACACCGGTTGTCAGAAGCAAGACGAGTCTAACAGGTATCGAGATCCAACGGGCGGAACAGTCGGAGGCTAGAGTTAAATTGAGCCGACTGCCGACACCAGCAGTGAGCCTGGCAACGGGTGGAACAGCTCCGCTTGCTCAGAAGAAAGAAACCCAGAAGGAGACGACACGTGAGACAATGAAATCGGAAGCATCCACCCAAGGGACACCAAAGATAACTAAAACAGCAGCAACAACCGTAGCGACGGCAACGAAATTTAAAACATTAAGAGGTACAAGGGTCACACCAACGGGAACAAGGGAGGATAGGGAGGGGATAAAGGACATCAAGAAACCACCAACCAAGGAGGCGATAAAAGGACAGACAGACGAAACGATGAAAGGATTGGCAATCAGGACGAGGAAAGGCGAGGCGGAACCCAGCGGAGAAAAGCGAGGGACCAAGGAACCTAGCGGCGAAAGTGCAGGAGAGGGGAAAAGAAGAAAGGGGGATCGATACGCAAATAGTGAAGAGGGACAGGAAAAGAGGCAGGGAAAATCAGCAAAGCGGGGGCAAAGGACGCAAAGGCCTCCGGAGGACAGCGACTGAGCCGATACCCGAGGGGAAGAGAATCACTTCGGCGTATACATTCCAGGGATTCCCGAGGGAACAAATGAGCGAGGAAGAGAAGGATATACTGACGAGTAAAATGGCCAGCGAGGCAGTCACATGAAGGCGGAGGTAAAGGTGATCAAGCACGGCCTGAAAAACGGAGGCTGCATCGTGGCGCCGGTCGGGGACACGCTAATCATGTTAATGGACAGCGTAATTGCGAAAGGAATCAGGATCAGCGGGATGGAGATTGAAAGGAGAGAGGAGGGAGCGCTGGACAAAAGACACGAGGTAACAATGCGAATTCATAATATAGCAACAACGGATAAGGAGACGTTGCTGTGGCTGGAGTTATAGAGCGGGGTGCCGCAGGACCGTACCCGAGAGATGCGAATGAGGATACCACACGGAGCGCTAAGAGCAATCCAAAAGCGACAGATACAAATCACATTGAGTCACGGGATTGTACATATTGTTGCGAGCACCGGGTATAGGCCCGTGCGTAGCCTGCTGGTAGTCGTAGCTGAAGACAGAAGAGGGTCAACCCCCTTCGAGAACAACGACGAGAAGACTGTCTTGTACCGAACGCTGCAGCGTTCGGACGTGCGGGTTATACTGTCACTACTCTGTATTTCGAAATATAGTTGTGTCGTGTATATTCCCGCGTATCATTTTATCCCTTTGCGTCGGGGTGGTCGACGATGGAAACGCCCCGGCGCAACAATGGTGTCAGAAGTGGGATCCGTGGCCACGGATCCCGAAGAAACGCAAGGAGCTGTCGCGTGCGATACGCGAGGAGCCGTTGCGTGCGAGACGCAAGGAGCTGTTGCGTGCGATACGCAAGGAGCCGTTGCGTACGATCCAGCCAGCGGTAACAACGAGGGACAGCCACAGGAGCGGCGGTGACGGCGGCCGAGGCCCGCCGACATCGAGGGACACATGCGGGGGCGACGACGGCGGTCGAGGTCCGCCCACGTCGAGGGACAATCATAGGAGCAACGTCGACGGCGGTCGAGGCCCGCCGACATCGGAGCGGTTTCGAGGCTTCAGCGAGGAAGCTGAGGGGGAGCAGAATCAGGAGGTCATTTCTGGGTCGGCTCTGGAAGCTTGGGAAGCCGACCTACAAAAAGGAAGCCAAATTCTGGTTGTATCGTTCTCATTGGGTAACGTAAAATGTAATACAAGCGTACGTCAAATAGAAATGACTACGCACTGAAGTTGGTTCTTTCACGGGTTACGTGCAAGATTGACATTTTGACATTGACGTTTTGACTTCTCCTGAGATGGGGAGAACGGTTTCCCGTGAGGACGGTGTGAGTCGTCGAACGCCAACCAGATACAACGTTCAACAATGCCGATTCGACTTGTAGCTGCAAGAAGAATCGAGGGACTCGTCGGATTCGGGGAATTGTCATCTCAAGAGGCCATGTTAGGACGCTGAAGAGGGAGCGTCGGAGTATTGGTGGTGGAGGTGCGACTCCGGCAGAGGCGCAGGGACGTCCGGGAGTGCACGGACCACACCATGGGTGGGTGCACGGCTCTGGGTGGCGGCCAGGGATCCATGCAGTTGTGTTGCTGGCGAGCGGCGTCCCCAGGAGCGCGGCACCACCGAAGCAACGTGGAGGCGCCTGGAGTGCGCGAAGTTGTTGAGCTGCGACGAAGGGAGTTCGAGGGCGAACATCGTCGCAGGATGGCCGAGTGCGAAGTCGCGACGGAGGGAGTTCGAGGGCGAATACCGTCGCAGGATCGCCAAACCCCCGAGAGAGGAGCCCCGAAGAGTGGAGTCGTTAGTCGAGATAGGCCGTTCGTCGACTTAGAGAAGTCTCTTGCTCGAGAAATGTTTCTTGCGGTCGTCAAGGTCCCCGCGAAGAAAGGCTAAGGATGGAAAGGAAGAGTCCAAAGATCAGGTTTAAGCTAACCAGTGGACTGGGCTGCGGAGGCTACCTTCGTAGCCCGGCCCCCTTTCTTGAGTTGTTTCAGGGAGCCGAGTCCGAGATGCTACGACGTCGGAGCGATGGAGCCGCCGTGGGACGTTCCTGGGAGCGGAGTTGAAGGGACGTCGCGAGACAAGAAGCAGAGGCATCCCGTCGAGGGAGGATTGGAGGTTCGCGGTGCTACGCCTGGTTGCTGGGCCGGGGTTGTTGCTGCAGCTGCAGGGTGGCAGCGACGTCGTGGGACAAGGAGCTGGAGCGTTTCGTCGAGGAACGCGCCCGGAGTTCGCGTGGATTAAGTTGCGGGACCCACAGGAGAGGACACCCTCCGAGGGAACTCGCCAACGCAATGCAGGGGAATCCTCGTTGGACGATTCGCGGGCCCTGGAATTGGAGACGTCGAGGACACCCGGAAAAGGACGAGAGCGACGTAGGAGTTCCAGACGACGTTGTGAAGGGGATCCACGCAGCAGCCGTCCCGTTATACCCACGCCCTGCTCAGGGTTTTTCCGTGGTTTTCCCCTGAGCGAGAAGGCAAATGCCGAGGCGGATGTCTGAAGAAGCCACGGGGCGCGCACGACCACTTCTTCAGGCAGGGGTACGGAGATTCCGAAGAGGTGTCAACGCGGTCGGGACGCCCGCTTTTCCAGAGGGGGAAGCAGTGTTGCGAGCACCGGGTATAGGCCCGTGCGTAGCCTGCTGGTGCTCGTAGCTGAAGACAGAAGAGGGTCAACCCCCTTCGAGAACAACGACGAGAAGACTGTATTGTACCGAACGCCGTAGCGTTCGGACGTGCGGGTTATACTGTCACTACTCTGTATTTCGAAATATAGTTGTGTCGTGTATATTCCCGCGTATCATTTTATCCCTTTGCGTCGGGGTGGTCGACGACGGAAACGCCCCGGCGCAACAATATCACTTTCCGGGAATGGAAATAAGACAACGAAAGGGTGCAATCGGCACTGTGAAGGACGAATACATAAATAAATATATAAATGTACAAGTAAAAAATAAATAGTTAAATCAGATGCCAAAATTAGCACCACCGTTATTACTAGTTATTATTAATTATTAATTACCAGTTACATATAGCCACAATGTAGGCATAAGCACAATGGCACTAGCCCTGAACAAACAAACACGAACAAGGAAGTATACCGAAGCGAAAGCAGACAAAGATATCCCCGCCCACCGATCCAGTCACCAACCCAGTCATCAACCAGATACGTATCCACACACACCTAACCCACTCATACTAGGACAAGACAGGGGGAGGAGAGAATGAGTACAGGGAACCGGGGAACATCGGGGAGAGACCACTCGCGGGCGAAGAAAGACTAGGGGGGGGGGGGGCAATCCCAGATAAAATGGGCAGTCGGGCGGATATCTCGCCGAGGGGACATGGGGAGAATACTTAGAATCGTAGAAAGGGAAGGAAAGTAAAGCAAAAGATAACAGCGACCTAGGGACGGACCGCCAAAACCAAACACGGAAGAAGGTAGGTAAACCATTTCAATTACTCATGTTTAACCCCCCTCCCACTCTACTTTTCAGAGACATTACACTCCGGATCGCGCAGATTCATATGCATCATTGTCCGGCCGCCGCCGCGGCGTTGATCCAACTCATGAAAAAAGAGAAGATCAACGTCGTGCTGATACAGGAACTCTGGCTGACAAGTGGGAAGGTCGGGGGACTTGGGGCAACCAGCAAGATATGGTCGGTGGCGGTCACCAAAAACTGCATCCTCACTAGGGGCAGGCTCAACGTCACCTTCCAACCGTCAGCATCGAGACCGGCAGCAAAGAAGGTGGCAACTTGAGAAGATACGTGCTAGTATCGCTGTACTCACACTGGATGTGGACGGACTCTCCCCTTGGAGCGAAAGGGGCGGATTTAACCGAATGGTGCCTGAACCAAGGAATCGAAATGCTGATGGACATGGACACGAATGCGTAGCACGAGAAGTGGGGCTGCCACAGGAACACCATCAAAGGCGAGAACATGGCCAGCCTACTGATGGGCCAAGGACTGGTATGCCTCAACAAAGGGACCAATATTGGACATAACGGCATGCTCGTAGCAAATGACAAGCAGAGTGAAGCAATGGAGAGTCATCGACGATATATCGATGTCGGATCACAGGTACATCTGTTTCCAAATACATAGTATCGAGACGAACCACATCACGTAGAGAAGGAACCCCAGGAAAACAAACAGGGAAAGTTACCGGGAGACGATGGAGGCCGGGATTCCCTGGCTCCCAGGTAGACGCCGCAACCAGGGAGGGGGGGCCGATGCCGCAAAAAGCACTCACGGACCTTATGAAGGAAGCGTGGGAAAAAGCAACGGAGGAGTCACGCGACAGTAACGACATCAGGAATCCACGGTAGTGGTCGAGGAAACTGACCATGCAACACAGGGAAACGGAACGAATGGAGAAAAGCGCCCGAAGAAGCAGAAAACCCGAGAATAGGAAATCCAGAAAAGGGCAAAGGCGTGCTGTCGAAAATCCTTGGCAAAGGCCAAGAAGAAATCGTGAATAGTAGGGCTAAGCGGATTCTAACGCAGGTCCGCTGAGGGGAGCGCGGGGGCGGGGGAAACCTGGGCGCAGGCAGAGCGGGGAGTGGAAGACTGGCTGCGCGTGCATGAGCCGCGGAGTGGGGGCAGCCGCAACCGTGGAGGGGATCAGTCCAGTCCGAGCGGTCGCGGAGACCTCTCCAGACCTGGCCCGCCATTGGAAATCTTTTCAGAGGGCGGGAATGACCCCCGAAAACTTTTTCATACCCCGATCCACCACCCAAAATATTTTTCCATACCAACATGCGACGGATATTTTTCTTCCCCAACGCAGAGAAATAATAATTTTTAATCAACGATCCAGCGAACCATGATGTGGCAAACAGATATATTTTTTTCAAACAAATATGCAGCAAGCATTCTAAAGCTGGCAAGTTTTAAAAGCGTTCCAATTTAACGTCGCAGCATATCGCGAGATCGTGTGTAATTTGAATCCTCTGAAGTAGCCGTGCGGGATGATGTCATTTTCACGGCGTGAAGAACGCTCGAACGAAATATAATACTTTTTATGAAACGCCGAATCCTAAAATTATGTGACGAGGAGAGAAGGGCGAAGACGGGTAAATAAATGGAGAGCAAATATATGTTTAAGAAATATATATAATTAAAATTAAAAGAATACAAAATTAAAAAATACGAATATAATTTAACATTTTTTTTCCTACGAGCATCAGCCAGAATATCATTGATGGCGCATGCTAACAGTTCACAATCTACAAGATAATCCTCGCAGAATTGTTCACTATCACGTATGATTTTAGTAGCACGACTTGTATATAATGTTTCGCAAGCAACCTCGCTCCGTTGCAACATGTTAACAAAAGTTTTAACTCTTTTAGTGCCAGCGGGCCGATCTATCAGCCCGCGGTCCTTATGCGAAAACTGCTACGGGCCGATGCGTTGTGGCGGGCCGACCGCCCGACGGGCTTACGTGCTGAGGGACTTTTGGTTTAGTCCTTATCTCCAATGCCAATAGTATAGACCATACCATGCTTCGGTTTATTTGGTTTAGTCCTTATCTCCAATGCCAATAGTATAGACCACACCATGCTTCGGTTCATTTGGTTTTTCTTCAGTCTTTCTCTGGCGTCAGTTAGTGAAAATCGAAGCGTTTTCCTGATTTCTTCTATTCCAATATTTGGTTTTAGTCAGTTCATATTTTATTTTGAAACAATACCTCGGTCAATAATGGCAGAGCAAGTTCAAAAAGATAGTGCAGAAAGTTTGGTGCCATCACATTTTGACAACGGCAATGCATCATCGAATAATGATGACTCGCTCATCCACCCTGTTGGACTTACTTCATCAAGAAGACGAAGAATATTGTCATCCGAAAGTGAATTTGGAGAAAATTTGGGTACAGCAATAGAAGGTTGGGAAGAAGTGTTCCAGGATACTGATAATCCACCAGAAGCCCACTACAAATTTAATGAAATACCGGGTCCAAACCACACACTTCCTCGTGCTGCAGCGCCCATTGCCTATTTTTATTTATTTTTTACCAATATTCTGCTGGAAACAATAGTAAATGAAACGAACGCCTATGCAGATAATTTTTTGTCACGGAGAAATCTGCACCCGAATTCCCGTGCACGAAAGTGGAAGGATATTACGATATCTGAACTCAAAGGATTCATTGCCTGCGTAATAAATATGGGTCTACAAAAACGGCCAACCATTTCGTCGTATTGGTCTACTAATAACTGGCAGTATAATCCGTGGTTTCACCGAATGTTTTCAAGAAACCGCTTCCAGTTGATTCTGAAATTTCTTCATCTGGCCGATACAAAGGATCATCGTCGACCCGGACAACCTGGAAACGACCCATGTGCTAAAATCCAGCCCCTCATTGACCATGCCAACACAGTATTCAGACAGATCTACACTCCCCACGAGCAGATGAGCATTGACGAGAGCTTAGTGGGAACCAAAAACCACACACAACTGTTGCAGTACCTTCCTAATAAACACCATCACCGGTGGGGAATAAAACTGTGGATGTTATGCGACTCTGTTTCAAACTATTGTTTGGCTTTTTACATATACCGAGGAGCACAAAGTGCTGTAGACAGATTCGAAATCCAAGAGAATGGCTTGGCGCATACAGTAGTCATGAAATTATTGACAATGGGAAATTATTTCTCAAAAGGTTACCACATTTTTGTCGACAACTTCTTCACATCAGTACC